>MUZC01000155.1:47559-69750 GCA_002072015.1 Radix auricularia
TTTTTTTTTGTTGACGTCATTAGAATATGTGTAAAAGTTTAGAGAGTTTTACGTCATCATTTGTGGTGACTTCAATCAAGATCTTAGCGGCCCAGGGGCAGAAATTGAAAACTTTTTCGAAACAAGCTTCAACATTCAACTACTTTCACCAAGATTGGCAACTACGATCTATCAAACAACAATTGACGGAGTATTTGGGCGATTAGCTGATTACAATTTAGAATGTTTCATTTATGAGTCCTATTTCAGTGACCACAAACCACTTTTAGTTAGATTAAAGAGAAAATAAAAAATTTTAAAATGTCAAGAAATGACTTTTAAATAATTTTTTTTCAGGTATATTCATTACACAAGAAAATTCATAAAAATATGTCTAAAATCTAAACACAATTACTGATAACTACATAATGCTGATATCTAACATAAGTACTGATACATAATACGAAAATGCGCTAACACGTCCTGAGTTCGAAAAGGGACCAGACTTAACATCATTTTTTTAAAATGAAAGTTTAGGGCACAAATCTGTGCTAGATAAAGAGAATATATATATTTTACTCTGTCTGTATATCTCTAAGAAACAAAAACGCCTTCGAAATTTAAAAGCCTTAAAAATTAAATTAGCGCTGCAATAGCTAAAATATCACTTATAATTATATTCTGATAATTTATCATAATGAATCTTGCCGGTACAAGATATACGGACCTCGTTACTAGTTGGTTAGTTAACAAGTTTCATTCTTCGTTACTAACTTAGCTACACCTCGGACTATTCTTATCTTGTGTTGCGTTCTGGGTTCTGGATATAATCTTATTAAGACAGACTCTTGTCAAATATAATATGTTCTTTATTGTGGTAGAAATACACGTATAAATCCTTCACTATCTGCATTACACTGAAGTCAATACTGCCATCCAGATCTCCAATTATAGGCAGATAGGCTCACAGTGTTTTCAGTGTTCGAGCAACCTCGATAACACAATGTCTCAACAAGCACAGCCCTGGCCTAACGTCCACACGACTCTCAGACGTTCTCTCGACCCTTTCGTTTACTAGACTCTCACACACTACACAGTTCCACACTATTTATAGCCCTTGCGCGCACTCTCAAGTCATTGCCTGACATTCAAAAGTCCGTCAACTGAACACCGTTCACACATTCTCACAACAACTCACAACAACTCAGTGACAGTGATTCTCATACATTGACATCTTGTTCCCCTACTTAAATCTCCACGACGTCTATTACACTCAGACTTCTCTTTATTGCTCACTCGTTTGACTTCCACATTACACTAATAATTATTACTACAGTCAAATGTTTAAACAACTAACCACTCTGTGTACCAGTGATCTCTTGCACTTGATATGATTTAAACTTAGCAATAGTAGGAATAGTCATCATCATCTTGCCTATAGCTCATGTTTCTATTAAGTTAGTTAGTTTAAACTGTTTAAAAATTTTGTTAAACATTTAGACTCAGTAACCCCTAGCACTTGAACCACCCCGAGAGGAAGGGGGGAGGGTAACCAGCCATCGCAAAAGTTGACAGAAATGCGTGCATACTTTCCGCTACGGGGCTGAATAAAGGAAGTCCTAATACCATTGGTCATATTTTCGGGCACAACCAATCAAGGATAATGGAAATCACATGACCATCCAAAATATAAACCGTGCACGGACACCAATTCAGTCTTTTCCACTGCCCAGCCACGGGGTATTCNATAGACATAAAGATAAAAACACCTTTCTTATTCCATATGCAAGAACAAACACATACAAGTTTTCTTTCTTTCCGTCCGGTATTCGGGCGTGGAATGGGTTGCCTGAAGAAACCAGGAAAGCCAACACTTTATCATCATTTAAAACTTTAGTAAGAATACAGGACTAAACACAAACCATAGAAATACGTAGGACGCAATAATCTTCTGTACAGAAGGAGCGTCTGTAACATATAAGATAAGAAGATAAGATAATAACATATCTTATAAATCAGTTCCACAAAATTTGGTAATGATAAATCAGTTACTATGACTATTATTATGCCTATATAATTATTAAGCTTGTTAACGGTTAACCGGTCCTCAGATCAGGATCGGTCATCTTTATTCAGGACCGTGTAACCTAAAAAAAACAAAAACAACAACAAAAACATCCAAAAAAAAAAAAACTAGCGGTAACGTAGTGAAAAAAACAACACAAGCCGTAACGCGCCTCTCCCTCTCGCTTTGTCACGGTGAGTAAAAGCGATACCACGATCCAGCTGACCAGTAGGTTGGCATTCAAACCTTCAGTCTCCAAGCTGTAAGCGTGCGTACATGACGCGTTATAGCCTTGCTTCACTGAAGTTCACAACTAATAGTACTAGTTACTGCTAAGGAATGATTTTTAAAATTTTATTTTAATTTGGTTAGTTATCTTATATTTTACAGACGCTCCTTCTGTACAGAAGATTATTGCGTCCTACGTATTTCTAGTTGTCGAGGCACTGTGACTGTACGAGAGCTAACAGTGCGCGTTTGATGTCAACAACGGTCAAGGCCGAGGCTATTTCTATTTATATTTATTATAGTCTGTTTCTTATAAAGACAAAGAAAGCTATAAAAGCATATGACCCCGTGACCTATCCGCATTTTCTGATCACCGCTTTATAGTCAATTTCAGGCATTCAAAAAACGTATCGGCGCACGCCGCTTTGTGAAGTACACGTACCTATATTACGAGAGGTATTTGAAAGACGTAGCAAAGATACCGGGCGATTAATCGGCCCACAAATTCGAGTTCTGTCTTTTAGTGACAGTTTTCCTGCTGGTCAAAGGCATTTGTTTACCACATTAATAGTACGCCGAGTGTAGCTCAAACCCTATTTGAACAGAAAAAAAACGGGGAGGGTGAACGTATGCGTCGCAAAATTCAATTATTCTGGCGATTTTGTTTTTTTATAATAAATTCCATTTTATCATCATTGTTTACTCCGTAGCTTTATAATTTTATTATATTATTAATTTTAATACGCGAGTTGACCGGCATCACACACGAGAGGCAAACATGACGTCAAAACGGACGGGGCGAGGCGTTGGTTTTTTAAAGTAATGAAAAATACCTCGCTAACTTTAACGAACGATTGAACATGTCCTCTTATTTAGACCCACAACGGACGGGGCGAGGCGTTGGTTTTTGAAACTAATGAAAAGTACCTTGCTAATTTTAACGAACGATTGAACATGTCCTCCTATTTAGACCGGTGAACTACGAGTCCTCAAAATAAAATATAAAAAAGACAATTAACCATCACTGTTTAGTTAATTTTTTGGATTTTAAAAAAAATGCTTTGAATTTAGGGCAATGCGGAAAGAGCTGAACGCAAGCGGGGGAAGCGGGCTTTGATGCCATCAGACGACGCCAGGCGACAACATTCTCTTGTTAGTTCTCAAAATATTACGGATATAAGGATGAGCGGTTAACCAGTCTTTTTTTGAACGGTTAGCCGGTCCTCAAAAACGAGCGGTCTTAACAACCTTAATAATTATTCCGGTTGTTTGTTGAATGCCTCTCTGGGATGGCAATTCAAAGTAATTGCAGCTCGACAAAGTGACAGTTGATTCTGGGGAGGTGGGGTGGGCTGAAATTTTGACTGGTGTGAGGAAGATTTGATGTGATAGCTACTATAATTCTCATCACACAAATTGAAGGTACATTGTTGTCTAGCGTTTATTTTATTGTTTTTCTTTAGGTCACATGGTCACCAAGAAAGCATGGATCAGATTGTGTTGCCAAAAGTGAACATGTTGTCCAGGATGACTGGAGGATTAAAACTGTTGTATAAACAAATCTATGGAAAAACAGCTGTTTTGAAAAGTACCGTATCTACTCGTTCTAAAGACAACTTTTTTGGACGCAATCTATGGGGAAAAGTTGGGGGGGGGGTTGGCTTACAAGCGAGACATAGGTGATTTCTGCATATACATTGAATATCTGTGTTGTTATTGCAGATCATCAAGGTCCTTTTCTACATTCTACAAGATTCGACTGCTCTATCAGAAGCTATAAAATATTCTTATACACCTGCACTTACCTTTGTTTATTCATTCTATTTATTTTTGGGATTGTTTTGATAAATTGTTTTGCAAATTTTGTTTTCAATTTTAATGTAAACACTTTTGCCACTGTTTACCAAAGAATGACCTATTTATCTTGTAGTTTTGAAAAATGTGTTCTTGTTTCCGCTGTCCTATTATTTTTGTGGGTCGGCTTATGAGCGGGCTACACACTTTTTATACTATTCTCTTCCAAAAGAGGGGGGTCAGCTTATGAACAAACATGCCCTAGAACGAGTATATACAGTACTATTTTCATTGTTTAATTTCACATAGTGACAAATTAGCCTTTACTTTATCCCTTTTAAAATTATACATTTTATGGGCCTACAATTAAAATTAAGCAACTATAATGTTGTGAGTAATTATAATTTAGTCAATTATGATATACAGGTATTAAATTGTTCATTTGAATTTTTATCTTTATGCCTCTATATACTTATCCCTTAGTACTTATTAAAATAGGGACTCCAATAATGTTTTATTTAATTGCAACTTTAACTTAATCTGAAAGTAATGTCTATATTTCATATTTAGCAAAGAAATACACCAATAGAAAAGGACACTTTGTAGCAGAGCCAAACTATTTGTTAGGTGGTCGCTACACTATCATGAATCAAGTTGAGACTAGAGGAGAAACTGCCGTGTTATTAAAAGCTAAGGTTTGTTAAGTTATAATAACCTGTAAATGTATGCATTTTCATTTATTTTATTTAGTGTTAAAATTATTATTTTATGTAAAGAAATATATTCCCAGGAGAATTAATTTTAATTAAAATGGTCCAAATAAGTCTGAAATACTTGTTTTGAAAGAAATTGTTTCTATTTAAAGAGAAAATGATTATTTTTATTTTTTTTAAATTTAAATTTTCCTCTTCTGTGTGATGTGGCTCAGAAGAAGATTGTTTTCATAACATATAGTATTAATAGTGTTTTGTTTTTTTAAAAATGTTTTTTTAAAAACAAGTTTCAAATTCATCTTCACTCTAATTTTTGTCCATGCCCTTATTGTTAACTTAAATTCCTTGCATTTTAAAAATTAAAATCCCCAACTCTCATTTTATTATTTAGGAATGATTGAAAAACCTATTATTTGTCAACAAAATTCAGTTGAGTCTGTTTTAGATTAATTAGCTATTTTGTTAATTTTTTCCAAACAAAATTTAGGATTGCTTTCATCAGTTCCGACCAGTAGTAATCAAGGTAGTCCACCTGATGTACAAATTAGCTGGCCTTCAAGAAGTTCAAATATTACGTAGACTCAAGACTGTAGATCCATGCAATCGGTCACATACAATCCCATTTTTGGTAAGCATGCAATTATAAAAAAAAATTATTTTAATTTCCACCAAGTAAATTTAACTTGATAAATAGTTTTTGTATGCTATTTTATGGTCACACTCTAATATAAATATCTTGTGAAAATTTTTTAAATAGATTTTAAAATTTAAAAAAATTCTTTTTAATGTATTTAGTATTTTATCAAATATAATCCAAGAATTTTATGATTGTTGCAATAAATCTTAAATGAACTTAAATTTAAGAAGTTGGCTTAATTTTTATTTCCAGAATGCCTTCATATTTAATGAACATGTTTGCTTGGTGTTTCCCATACTTGATGTTCAGCCTCTTACAAGAATTTTTGCTGAAAAAGATTTGAATGAGAAAAATGTTGAAAAAGTTAGTTTAAGCCACATGTGTCAAACTCAAAACCCTCTGCCAAATCAGGCTGTACAATTGTATCAGACCAACAGTTATATGAGGCCGGTGAGAGAATTTTAGACAAAAATATGTTTCAAAGCTGCTTTATGAAAAAATAATAAAATCTAGCTTCCAAAGTGATAGAAGTAGAAGTTAATTCTAAAACAGTGGGTTTTGAACCTGCTTGAATGCTGAACATATGTTTCTGATATTGGCTGTAATGTGTCAAAGTTTAAAGATACCTTGGTGGTTGTCAAGCGAATAAGCATAGATGCAGTGCAGAAGCAAAAGAAGGTTGAAGAGTTTACGAGGCATCAAATATCACTGAAGGTGTTTCACCAAAGCTAATCCACAAACTGAAGCTACTGTGAAAGTTAGTTTTATTTTGGCAGAAGAGACCCCAAAATCAGTCTGACCATTAACTGGAGATTTTCTGAAGCCATTCACGATGAAAGTGTGTGACGTCTTGTGTTCAGGCACAGAGCAGGCGTTTGCAAATATGAGCCTCAATAGAAATAAGGCTGGTTGTTGGATGTATGAGATGGCCATCATGTCAAAGTATAGCAGATTGAAAAAGGCAAAGACTTAGCTGCACTCTCCTTTGCTGTCATTGAAATTAATGTCATGAACGACACAGCGTAAGGTACCGTTTTTGTCTGTGGTGTAGACTGTGGAGTTTGAAGGTTAACGGTAGAAATACTGGAAATTAAATACATGAATGAGAGAACGAAAGGAAAAGAAAGCTGTTTTCTGGGATGAACATTAACACAGCATCACAGTTCATTTATCGTTACTCCCTACATATTGAAATGATACTTCAGATCCAGCTCTGACAATAGGCATGAGAAGAAAATGGGGTACAATAATGAATTTTTTATTATTATTACCAGTTTTAGTTTATATTTTTTATTAAATTTTTTTGAAGTTTTCACCAATTTTAAATTGATGCGGTTTGATCTGCAGCCTCATGTTTTATTTGAGTTTTGGCTGCTGAGCGATTGAGTTTGACACCTGGTTTGATTTTTAAAGGGGATTAAATTAAAAACTTAATCTAAATTAAAAATAAATATTTAGCAAAAAATCGTTCTTTAAAGTTTTTATCTTAAGTTTATTAATGCTTCAGAAATCACAAATTCATTATGTTAATTTGTTCAAAATTATTGATTCTAGTGCCTTAGAAACCATTTTACTCTGAATACTTTTTTTTGCTTTCAGACATTGGTTGCTATTAGAAAAATCACCAAGTATCTCTTGACAGCGTTAGCATTTCTTAAGACTCAGAACATAATACATGCAGATGTCAAGCCTGAAAATATTCTTGTTAATGAAGGTGATTTCCTTTTTTTTCTCTTTTTCTTCTTGTGTTTCTTTCTAAAGCGCAATGTTCTTTACTCCATTGCTGGTTGTTGCATTTACCATAATTTCTACATCTTTTTGTTTATTATAAAGATTTAAATTTATTGTTTTATATAAAAAAAAGTGTTTGGTTTCTTATTATAAGTTGTTACAATATGGTGCTACATTCCACTTATGACACCAGTATCATAATTTTCTCATATTGAAATCAGTTTCATTCAATCTTATATATTAAGGCATTGTCTTTAATTTAAAAAAAAATCATGTTAAGCCTGGTCCCTTTTGGAACTCAGGACGTGTTAGCGCATTTTCGTATTATGTATCAGTACTTATGTTAGATATCAGCATTATGTAGTTATCAGTAATTGTGTTTAGATTTTAGACATATTTTTATGAATTTTCTTGTGTAATGAATATACCTGAAAACATTTTTATTTAAAAGTCATTTCTTTACATTTTAAAAATTTTTATTTTCTCTTTAATCTAACTACAAGTGGTTTGTGGTCACTGAAATAGGACTCATAAATGAAACATTCTAAATTGTAATCAGCTATCGCCCAAATACTCCATCAATTGTTGTTTGATAGATCGTGGTTGCCAATCTTGTTGAAAGTAGTTGAATGTTGAAGCTTGTTTCGAAAAAGTTTTCAATTTCTGCCCCTGGGCCGCTAAGATCTTGATTGAAGTCACCACAAATGATGACGTAAAAATCTCTAAACTTTTACACATATTCTAATGACGTCAACAAAAAAAAAACTAATTCTTTTTCACGCTTTCGCACCACTAACCAATAACTTTAACTCTTCAATGCTTGAAAAACGATGTATTCGACTTCCAGCAATGGCGGCCGTTGCCTGCGCCAGTGTTATCTCTCGATTCGCAATGTTTTTTGGTAGTTTTAACAGGTTTTTTTAACGGATCGAGTAACTGAGTGTTGATGCACAACTGGCAGGTCAGGACATACAAAAAACATATATACATCATGGGTCTAGGACTTATGGTTGCTGAGATCTAGGGTGATGACAGACGGACGGACGGACAAAACGGGTGCAATAGCGCATTCGACTTCTCGAAAATGCGCTAAAAATAACCTCATTTGTAACTTAGACTTAGAATATTGACACAAGAAATATGATTCAAGATGAAGCTCTCCAAATATCATAAAAATAATAATAAATATACACATAAACATGTTATTTAATCTTCCATGTTCAGATTCCTAACTCTTTACTTCCAAGTCTCAATTTCTCACTTGCTGTTCCTTTATAACAGTATTGCAGGGATGTTGTTAACATTTGATTAGTTTAAAAACTGAGTCTATTGTTATGAGAATGGAAACTATTTGCTTTCTCCCTCAGATCATGAGCTTGACTCCGTTACCCTTATTGATTTTGGCAATGCAATGAATGACTCACAGCCTGATAAGTCCATGTACTATGACGATTTTGAGATTCAAACATTACCATATCGGGCTCCTGAGGTTTGAAGCGATCAATTATTTGAATTTAAAATTTCAATGATCATATTCTTCAAAGTCTGTGTGTCATATTTATAATTTATTTGTTGTCATTTTAATTATATATATTAGAATCTACCTTTAGAAAAACAATGAGGAAAAACATTTCATAACCATCTTTACATTTTTACATTGAATTAAATTGAACAAAATCCTATTTGCTATCTAAACATAATGTTAACTATGTTGTCAGGTTCTTTTCAGGAGTCATTTTGATACACAGATAGACATGTGGTCCTTGGGATGTGTCTTGTATGAATGTTACTTTGGAAAAGTCCTATTCAATGGATCCAACAAAGATGATACACTTCAAAAGGTAGGTTACTCCATTGATGTCTAGTTCCTTCTGTCTCATCACTAAAACATAGAGCTTTACAATATTAACAGATGGTAAACAATTTTAATGGAAATTTTTCAGATAATCACACTGCTTGGACCAGTACCTGCTTATTTGAACCCACAAGGGAAGTACACGGACCATTTTCAGTCTGTCACTGTGAGTTCTGGTCAACACAAATGTGGTCAGTAATATTTGAATTTTTTATTTATTAAATAATTCTTGAATCAAAGATTCCATCACTGATGTTAGTTATTTTACAGAGTTTCAGAATAGTTATATGCCAGAAATTTTTTATTAAATTAATTTTCATGATTACCACACTCATCTTCCAGTAGCTCTGAGAATGATGTCTTTTCATCCCTCTCTCAGGAACTATGAGTTTGCCAGCTTCCTCTCAGGGCTGTTAACATATGATCCAGGTAAATGAATTTTTTAATCATAAACAAAGCTGCCACCCCAAAAAAATTCATTGATGGTTGAAGCCTATAATTACATTAAAGGGGCCATCCATATATTACTTACGCAAAAAAGTCATATTTTTCGTATCTCCCCTCCCCCTGCTGCGCTCCGTTCATTTTTGCAGCTCCCTCCCCCCCCCACCCCCATGCATACCTACAAATTTGCTACACCACCACCCCACCGGTTGAAAAATTACTTTTAAGCCAGAGTCAAAATATATTGGTTTTACTCTTTGGGACAGTCCATTAATGATGTTACGTGCCTAAGAGGGTAGGGTTCAAGCATTTTGGACGATGTTTGAAGAGGCTGAGGGGGTGTTTAAGAAAAATGACGTCACAAAGATGCGCAACTTTAAATAAAAGTTCCCTTAAAATATTTTAATTTATTTAATGTCGTCTTCGATGGCTTCTCACATGTTAACGATATTAGAGTGCAACCTTACTAAATACATATTCAAATGATATAAAGTAATTTGCAACATGCTAATTTTCAATAAGAAAATATGGGCTTTGCTAGGGGGGAGGTCAAAGCATTTTGACGTCATATAGGTCTAAGGTTTTGTGACGAAGTTTGACAAGTAGGGTTGGGGGTTAAAAATAGGCAAAAATTGCTGACGTCATTTACGGACGGCCCCTTTTTAGTTTTTTGTAACAGTGTTTTTCATGTTAAAATTATTAAAGAAATACGATTGAAAATTCAAATTTTATTGTCTTCAACACTGCATGAAGGGGCTGTCCATACATGACGTCGCACGCCTGGGGGTGGGGCGGAGAAGGGTCACTCATTTGTGACGATGTAAGAAAAGGGGGAGGGGTGGTGTGTAAGAAATCAGAATCACATCAAAATGTACTACTTTAAATAAAAGTTCCACTGGATTGCTTACAATTTATTTAGTTACATTTTCAATGTTTTAACACATGTTACGATATTAGAGTGCAGACTTACACTAAATACATATTTCAATAACAAAAATGTAATTTGAAACATAATTTTCCATAAGCTTTTAGGTTGGGGGGGGGGGGTCAATCAAAGCTGTGTGATGTCATATTGGAGAGCGGGGCCTAAGTTTTGTGACAAGGGGGGATAAAATCGTCAAAATCCTGTGATGTCATACATTGACGGCCAAAAACTTATAAAATATAACAATATAAGCAGTGCAATCGCCATCCCGTTAAGTTTATATAATGGCTGAGACAACGATAGGCGAAAGAAAAACTTCTACTAATTTAAAGAAATGGAAATATAAATCAGACGGATATATTTTAGCAATGTGTGAACGTTTGGTCTGAATCAAATATTAATTACTTTTAAATAATTAAAAGTTCAGAATTTCCTTTGCATGAAATTTTAAAACATTGCATATCAGTCTTGACTCAGTCACAGATGTCATTTGCAGTCTGAGCGGTTTACGTTACTTGGCTTAGTATTATGCAAATTAAATTTGTTGTGCGTACGTGTGCATTCTGTGGAGACCTCCCCCGTACGCATCCATATGCAAAATGCAATTTTTCGAAGACTCACCCCAATTGCGTAAGTAATATATGGATTGCCCCAAACATTAAACGATTAATCTGGTTCTTTTAATTAAATTCCAAATGCTTTATCACTCGTAACTATTCTAGAAATGATATTTTAAGAAATATTAAAAATGAAATTTTATTTAGACTTTCTATTTTAATCTCACCTAGCTAAATTAACTTTAATTATACAATTTAAAAGTTAATTTAATGTACAGTTGAACCCGGTTATGTCGCCGGCCTAGGGGTTTGCCAAAAAGCGTCGAGATAACCGAGGATCAAGATAAACGAAAACCAATATGGCGGCAAAATATTAACTAAGCACTTTGGTTAAAAAATAAACGTAAAAAATATAAGTAACTAATGGCATAGTTAAATAAAGTTGATTTTTAAATAAATTTTAAAACTAATATTATAAATTTAAAAGTTATGAATTTTTAAAGTGCGGTTCAATTTGTCCCAATCCCCAATGCATTTCACGCCCACATTTTGTGACCTCAATTTGGCTGTTCTCAACATGCACTTTATCTCTCGTTTTAATAATGATTTTTGTCAGGAGCAATGCTATAAATGCAATTATTATTTCTTTATTTTGATTTTAAAGCATTGTTTATTAAAAAAATCATTTCAGTTTGTATTAACAGTAAAATTTATCTCTTAAGGAAGTTTATGTTGTTTTTGCAAGTTCCAGTTTACATAACTATCATGACCTACATATGACAAAGTGAACTGTTCTCTATAAAAATGTCCAAATAATATTAGGAAATCCTTTTGAAACTACAGCTTTAGCTCATGAATAATTAATTTAACAACGCTGACCCATGGCTAATTAGTTTTTGCACACGACTTCAACTAATGAATGAAACTATTGAAGACAGTGTAGTAGGAGTCACATGAGGTTGAATGAATAGCAATGGTTGCCAGGGGCAACAAGTCTGCTCACGGTACATTATGGTATTTTATAATACCAACTCTGCAGGGTTTAGCCGTCTAAATTAAGTATAATATTGAATTAATTCCAAATTAGATCATCTTTAAAGTTCAAAAATCAAATATTGTAATGTTTGAAGGCTTCTATAAGCATCTGGAACTTCCGTCATTAAAAAGGGGGCAGTGTCACTTATGTAAAGAAGGGTCATGTCACTCAAAATGAAAATAAGTACTGAACACTTACCCAATTGTTTTTACAACTCGGAATAAAAATTGTGAGCTGTGAATACGGTAGTGGGATGGTGTAGTGGCATCAATAATTAACATTTTCAAGGCTGGCGATTGGTCATGGGGATCGAGATAACCAACGTTAAGTGGCAAATTTGGCCCTCTTTTGTGCTCGAGATATTAAGGTTTGGCGACATAAAAGAATCGACATAACCGATGAGAAAATGCTAAGACAATAGAGAGACTTTGATGGTTCCTCTGATTTAACAGGGTTGGCGAGATAACCGAGGTCACGATAATTGGGTTCGACTGTATTTTTTTTCAGTTGAATTTTAATTATCTAAATGTCATTTTAAATTTCGAAATCTTATGGTTAATGAAGTCTTTTTGTAAATTTGCATTACATCTAAATGTTTATTTAATTAATTTAACAAATAAATAAAATTTAATGTAAAGAAATTATTTTGGGCTTGTACTTTGTACTCCAGACCATAGGATGACACCTTGGGAAGCTTTGCAACACCCTTTCATGGCTGCAGAAATCTGTATTCCTTACTTTCTAAATAGTAAGTCAGTTTTGATATGTAGGAAAATAAATCTATTGCCTGGATATTTTCTAGAACTCTTTAATCAACATACTCGTCCTTAGGTCTGTATTACATTTAATATCAGAATTGTTTGCTGCAATATCTTAGGTTTGGACAAATCAGACTTGACATACCCAATGGAATATATAGCAATTAATTCTGCTTTCTCTCCCTTTATAGATATGTATTTTTTAAAAAAAATTTTGGAAAAGACTGTGCTCCCTTTGTTTTTGTTACTTTTTAAGAAATATAATGCACATTAAATAAGCATATTTAAAAAAAAAAAAGTGATGGAATGTATGCGTGCGTTTAGCTACGAAATGCTGGTCACTTTCTATAATATATCTCCACGCCCTAAAATTGCAGTAAGTTAAATATATCACTGTCTTTCTCGGTTACCTTAAAATGGTACATTTTTGCTGGAGTCCTTTTAATAATTCTCTATTAGCCTTATTTTATTTAAATACTTGTTATTAGATAATATTTAAATGAATCACGTTCATCCCACTGTGAATATATTACAATATGCTATGCAGTCATTCACTAGAATTAGAATAATTATATTGGTCCTAAACTTGAATTATATGTGTGACTTTTGTGTTTGTAAATTATATGCTGTATATACTCGTTCTAAAGCTTTTTTGGACAAAATCTAAGACGGGGGGAGGGGTCGGTAATTTTTGCATGTATATTAAATATCGGTGTTATTGTATATCATCAAGGTCCTTGTATACATTCTAAAGATTCGACTGCTCTACCAGAAGCAATAACACATTATTAAATATCTGCACTTGCCTTATTTAATCATTTTATTTATTTAATAAAAAGGATAGGCAGTACAAAGTAAACAATCGTAATGACTGATTTAGCTTGTAGTTTTTAAAAAATGTATACCATTTTGTTTAAGCATTCCTATTATTTTTTGGGGGTCGGCTTGCGCGGGTTATACACTTTTAATTAATTATTTTCTCTTCCAAAAGAGGGGTGGGGGTTGGCTTATGAACAAACGGGCTATAGAACCAGTATATACGGTGATTAATCTAGCGATTCCACTGAAGCGCACAGGATAGTGAGTGTGTGCCACATTGTTGGATAAGTTTGTTTTTATAAACATAAGTGAGGGGTAGTCATTAGAAGATAGAAATCAAGAGGTTTGTGGGGAGAAAGATTTGTGTCATCTTGAGGTAATCACTTTTCTCAGTGACCTGCAATGAAATAATTTATTGCGCAGTAAGGAGTAATTTAAGATGTTTAGTTATTTCTTCAACTTTGGAATTGTGTGTAAAGACTGAGAAGCGGCTGATGACAATGTAATTCTTACTTTTCCTCAACTCACAAAAATTCAGAGAAAAGCCCCTATCTAGCCCACAGATTGTCCAGACAGTTATAACTTTACAATAATTAGTGAAACCAACATGATTATAAATTCGGAGAATGGCACTGAGAATACCTTAGTTTTTTTCTTCACAAATTTAATATTGTAGCAAATCAATATATCTTCAGTTATATAATGCACTAAAATTATATTTTCAAAGACAGCTCAATGGAACTAACCTATCTGATTTTAGGAGAACAAACTTAGGCGCAAAAGTAGCCACTGTGATTGACCATTGTTCAGTGCATACATAGTACAAGAGGGGTACATTGTTTTTATCCCAGGGGAATTGGTAGCGCGGTGGACTGCCGAACCGTTGCAAGTACTCGAGTTCGAGCCTCTATACTGGCAAGGCCCCCAGGGCATTGTGCTAGCCACACAATCTCTTTTTCGTTAGTGGTGGCTTCATAAACTTGTGAACGCTACTTCACTTGCCCTAGAGTCCGACATGGACTGAAAAAGGGGTTATTTAATGGATGTAACAATCCATATATATACTTGAAAACTTTTGTAACTCCGACTTTAATTACTTTTAGATATTTTTTTCTCTTTTATGAAATTACACTTATTTTGCTTGTGCTTTTACTTTTAAAATATTTCCCTAAGCATTTTTATGATTTTAATTAGCATTGTTATTTATTCCTTCAGAATTTTCCCCAGAGACTAAACTAACTTTAAAGCAATCAGATTATCAATACCAGCCGAAGATATCAACAATTACACTCAAAAAGTACCCATCAACCTTTGACATCCTGCAAGTTGGCTCAAGTGACCCACCATTAACTAGGTCTCCCAGCACAAGTCAAGTAAACCCTTCCATAATCAGTTCTGTACTAAATCTTGATGAGAAGTATTTATGTGTATCTGGTGTAAACCCTAGACATGGCCCTATAACATCTACTGATAAATGCAAGCAATCACCTTTGGACCAATGTAAGCAATCACCTTTGGACCAATGTAAGCAATCACCTTTGGACCAATGTAAGCAATCGCCTTTGGACCAATGTAAGCAAGTTGTACCTATAGGCAAATATAACCAAGCACTGGTAGAAAAATGTCACCGGTCACCCTTGGACCACTGTAAGCAAATAACTTCTGGCAAATATAAAGAAGCACAAGGAGGCAGCCGCAAGTTGGCCCCTGTAGAAAAATGTCAGCATGCAAGGAGTGAGTCACCAGGTCCCCAAACTCCGCCAGGCATAAAGTCTTTGGCTGTTGATGTTGAAATTACCAGAGAACAATCCGAAATGATGTCATACTCTGATCACAGTAACAGCTTTCATAGCTGTGATGAGAGTGATTCTGAATCAGCCAGTAAAAACTCGTACTATGAGACTAGTCATGTTGAAGACCATCCATCACATGTCAACAGTTTAAATCACAGTGTGTCTACTTTGCCTTGCACACAAAGAGACTTACCAGTGCACAGTAACCTCAGTGATGAGAGAGAAGATGTGCAGCATGTTCGTATTAAAACTGATATCTCTTCTCTCCGTGAAGATGCTGAATACAGACACTCCTTTCAGGAAAAAGTGGCATCATGGCTACAAGACCAGATTGATGAAGAAGTCAGTCAGCAGCATTTGTCAAGGGATGCAATAAAAAATGATAATTCAGGATCTGATGTTTCTGGACATGCCTTAAACCTGACTTACTCCCCGGACGCCTCTTCTGTTATGGAAAGAAATCCTAAAAGAAAGAAAAGTCGTGACTTGAATGATTTTTTTTTAGTAAAACCTAATGTGCTAACTCCAGAAATAACCAGAACATATACAAAAAGAACTCCACGCAGAGAGGTTAACCCTAAAACTATTCTTCATACTACTAACAGGCACTCCTCGGGAGAGGAAACAAAAATCAAGCAGAACATTCCAGATTCTTTGCCACGCAGGAAGAGGTCATCTGAAATTTTTGAGGAAGGTAAAGAATATTGGAAAAGCTGTCGCAATGCAACCCAAACTTTGTTTTCAGATTCTATTCATTCCATATCAAGGGAAATGAGTAATCCTCACTTGATTAATCAGGGGGAAAATTCTAAAATCTCTAGTTCAAGTTTCAGAATGGGGGGAGAAGCCAGTGAGAAGTTGAAAAACTCACGTTTGAATAGTACATTTACAGTTGATGAACACTCCTGTTTTAAACCTGTCAATTATCAATTCCACTCTCTTACTGCACGGGAAGCTAGGAAAGAAAAGTATCCCAGGTATGTGGATGAACTAAATAAAACGTTCAGAAAGGGAGAACCACACACACAACTGCATTGTGAGGCAAAGCCAGTGATTGCTGGGGTGAAGGATGACAGTAATTTACAGGATGTGACAATGTCATCTTCACAATCTAGAGATTGTTTAAGCCCCCTTACAAACTTAAAATATTCCACCTTTAAACACGATGAATCTATTTTAAATGGAACTTTTATTAAAGTTAAAAGTGAAAGAGCATCATCTTCTTGTGCATCCTCTAAGTCCAGACATGACTTTGCAGAGAGAAGTACCCGCAAGGATATCTCAGGTGCTTGTCAAAGCAAAGAAAATAACTATGATGGTAATTTGCACAACATATTTTCTAGTCAGGAACAAAGTACCATGAGGAAGAATGACACAAGTTGTACTGGTTCTATAAGCGATGAATCTTTAACTGATACCTCAGTGGTAAGCAATAATCAACAAAGAACAGCCCAGTCTCCGAGGCTGTTGGGGATAGGAAAAGTTAACGTCTCAAACAACAGAACAGGTGAAATCCATGCAAACAAGACATTTGATCATGAGGTTGATCAAGAAAATGCTTCGTGCGGAGATGAGCCTTGCATGAAAGAAAACAATTCCGTTACTGATAAATTCAGTCCCCGCAAGAGTCTGTCACAATCGCATTCTTCTAACAATAAACAAATGAACAACAGACCAGCCGATGCTCCTGACTGGAATGTGGGTAAAAATCCACATGACACAACTCTAATCACTGTCAGCTCTGAGGCCAGCGGTGTTGTAGCAAGACATACAAGTTTCAAACCTTTACAACTCGTGCCATTGAAGCGCCATGACATTAGCCAAAAAGCAGCTGACAGTTCAGCAAATACATCCAGTTGTGAGTCTGGCGCAATATCTTCGTGTGCAGAGATGATAAAAATTCAGGCCCACACCAAAGTCCCCCCTGAGAAAGTTGTAAAAAATGGAAGTAATTCAAAAATAACTAATTCAAATTGCCCACCCAAAATTTGCTCACCTCAAGCATTCTCAGCTAATGAACTTGTACTTATCAATACTAATAACCCTTATACTCAAAAGGGGAATAAATCTGAAAACAAAAGCAAACGTTTTAGAACTATGTCACCTATAAAAAAAAGAGAGAAAAACTTGGGTGAATTATGTAGCGCACACCATATTGATGCTGAACCCGGGAAACACAGGTCTGCTGTTCAAAACAAGCCAAGGAGAAGAAGATTAGTGCGTAGAGCATTGTGGAGTAAAGAAAAATTACCTAAAACATCCATTGCTTATTGTGCTCCAGATAAAGAAAGTGACAGACATGTTCCTTCTGTTAAAGTTGAAAAAAGAAGTCTTCAAAAACTATCACCAATGAGTGTAAATGACACAGATCCTTATGAATTTAAAGATTCCACTCTAAAACCAAAGCAAAAACAAAGGTCACTTAAAGCAAAACCCAGTCATCTTATGGGCACTAAAAAAAAGAGACATAACAAGAGGGTATTAAAAAATCGAAATCACATGCAAAGAGTTATGCCACATGAGCTCAACATAACAAACATAACGACCATGGTGGCCAGAAAAACTGAACAACTGAAATTGGGAATAAATTGTACTATCAGAGAAAAAACCACACAGGACAATGTTATAAAAAATGAATTTTGTAAAGATTCAACTTTTCAAAAGCAATGTCAATTACCGTTGAACGGTAACAACAGCATACATGTGAGTGGCATGGGTCATAGCTCTGTGACAGAGCAATCAAGAATTCTGTGCCACAAAGATCATGGCTCATTTTCTTCTCATAAAGAAAAACACACTAATTCACATTCAAAGTCTTTCCAATTAGCAAAGTCTCCAGGAAACAGCAAAGAAAAAAATTTGAACAAAGGACATCAAAATGTAAAATCTTTTCCGTTGGAATGTAAGCCCTCAGCAAAGGTTTCAAAAAGAAAAACAGCAAAACAGGACAGCCACAATAATATTGTTATTCCCCAAACTTGCAGCAATGTCATTAAAAATGTGAGTGTTAACAATGACTGTTTAGAGAGTAGTAAAACAACAATGCATAAACAATTATGTGAGACTGAGATGGATTTGTTCAATGACATCATTCCAAACAAAAGGAAAGAGAGCAGAGATAAAACTGCTGGCACAAAAAATAAAAATAGTTTGGTAAGTTCTTTATTAATTATAAAATTGACTTTTTGTACTTTTTAAAACAAAATTAATGATATAATAATCAAACTTTGTTTGGGTAAGTACGCAGGGTGGGTTGGCTTTCAGTTGTGACGCAGACATTTTTACTTGTAGTGATGTATCTTGACCAAACTTGGCATATTAATTACTACCTTACACAATTATATCTCTCAGTAAATTAAAAGGCGCAAAGAAAGAGTATCAACAGTGGATAGTACCCCAAATCACAAAGGGATCCTTTTAGAATGTAAAAAAATTTTAAATGGCTTATATAGGGGCTGGGACATTTTTGTGACGTCATATTGGTAGGTGGTCTAACTTTTTATGATGGGGGGGGGGTGTTGAAAATTGTTGAAAAGCATGTGACGACCTTTATGGACGACACCAAAGTTTTAACTATAATTGAAAATTAGCATGTTGCAAATCACTTTTTTGTCATTTAAATTTAATTATGTATTTAGTGTAAGGCTGCACTCTAATATCGTAACATGTGGTAATCCATTTAATAAAACAATCAAATATTTAAATGGAACATTTATTGCAAGTTGCAAATTTTGATGTGATGTCACATTTATTTAACACCCCACTACCCCTTGTCACACATCGTCAAAAATGCGTGACCCCCTCCCCTCTTTTTTATGCGTGAGAAGTCATTTATGGACGGCTTCAAAGAGTAATATTAATTTTTCTTAACGGGGGTGGTGGTGAGCGAATTTGTACGTACAAAGTGCAACAGGGTGGAGGGTACGAAAATACCACTTTAATGCGTATGTAATATATGAATATATGGATGGCCCCTTCTCGCTTTTCAGGACCTCGAGATCTGATCTAGAGTTACAAAACACAACTGTGTCAAAACCTACTAGATCCTATCCCTGTACTGTTTGATGCACACTTTCCAGGGCCCTACATATAGCTTTAAAAGCTCCCCATCGTAATTCGATGCCATAGTCCCACAGGGTCTCGAAATTTTCTCGTTTGGTGGCCTGCCTTTGGGGCATAGGATAAGCACACCATATCCTGCAGTTTTTTCTCTCAGGCTGGCAGATCCATCCTTGAACAATTTCACTTGGGTTCCCGCGAAACATTCAATTGTCTCAAGGGCAGCCACTTTCTGTACATATTCAGGACTGCATTTCATCACTGCTGTGTCAGTCAAAGAAAAATGTATTTCGGGACAGGTAGCATCAGCATAGGGCGTTTTAAAGGGGAAGTTAGACTGTTCTATCAAATTCTATTACTTCATGCATAAATGAGGACCGCTTCAACAGCCCATGTCCATCCCAGTTATTCTGCATTTTATAGCAGGGTTCTCCACTGTCCAACCTGCAATACCTTTCTGCAGTGGTTATAGTTGCCTTGTCCTTACTAGGATGTTCTGTTATATCATTTAGTGATAAAAAAGTTTGTTTTTTTTTAATGAGAACCGCAATACAGGCCTGAGAGAAGCTGGGTATATCAGCTAGTAATTAATAATATTCAAAAACTAGTACACAGAACATTTCAGTGCCTACAGCTACAATATATGATCACTTGTTTAGGTTAAATCAAAATCTGAAAACTTGCATCTAGTGGACTATTATTATCACAAGTAAATTAAAACCATTAAACAAAAATATTATCTCATTTATTTACAAGATTGTCAATTCTTCTGAAACTGAAATATCATGCATTTACTGTACTCTAAATATTTCTCTAAATTTAATTTAATTTGTTAAATTTATCAATTTTTAAGATTTTAATCTTCACAGTCGCAACAAATTAATGAAAAGGTTATTATTATTTTTCAGGGCCCTTTTACCTGGGACAGTGAAAATTCAGATGTTGATGAGGTGAGCAAGCTTGATCTTGAATGTTCATTATAGTTAGGGGCCATCTATAAAGTACATCACACTATTTGTGACAATTTTTAACTCCCCCCCCTCCCCCAGTATGTCACATTTTCTAACAAAAATAATTTTTTATTAAAATAATTAAAATTTAATTTAAAACTAGGTGACATCACACACCCCTCCCCCTGTCACACTCTCTTACACCCCCTCCCCCTCTGGAGCATGATTTACTTTATGGACGGCCCCTTATGTCTAGGTATCCATTGTAAGATTAGCTTGACTGTATAGGTTTTTAGGAAGATTTTTTTTAAAACCTGATATTATATTGTTGTGCTCAACCGTTTGAAGTATTGAACAATGATTTGCAGTCTGAGCAATGAAAACTCTTGGTTTGTTGGGATAGACTGCAAATTCCAGATATGTTAAGTTTAAAGCAGGTTAAATGGCTTACGTTACTATGCAAATTACATTTGTTGTATGTATGCATTCAGCAGAGACCCCCCTCCCCCCATACGCATCCATACACAAAATGCCATTTTTCGAAGACCCCCTTTACCCCCTGCTTGCGTACGTAATATATGGATGGCCGCGAATTGGTTACAGGTACTAGCAGAGGCGTCACTAGGGTTGGTTGGTGTCACCCGGGGCGGTAGCTCATGGTGTCACCTCTCACGATTTAACCCATAGAATTACTCCGAGTTTTCCATAGCCAAATAACGGGAAAATATAGAATTTTACAGTCTGGTGTCACCCCCCTGATGGTGTAACCCGGGCTGCCCGCCCTCACCACATCCCCCTAGTGATGCCACTGGGTACCAGCACATCAGTGCCACACTCTCATACTTCTTCAGTATCATTGATCGATCATGGTTTTGCTGATCAATAGCATTAGTGTGCAAATAATTTACATCCAAAATGGGGTTTAAAGTGTAGCTGTAGATACTCCAAAATATTTTTTGGATAGTTTCTTCATTTCTTTTATTGATTTCTTCCTTGGATTTTAAAAATATATTTGATAAAACTTTCTCTATTTTACCATTTTCATGTTTTGAAGTTGGTTAATGATGAAGAATTTCCCACCCTTAACATGCCACCCAAGGGCTCCCACTCCCTCGCTACATCACTGGGTCGTGGGCCACTTAGCTCTTACAAAAAATGGGTTACAACCTGAAAAAGGTTGGAAACCTGTAATATTAATATAAACCAAAGTGAACAATATCAATGGTTACACATGAACTGATATTAGGTCTAAGTTGATAATTATGTTTTTTTGTGGTGCATAACTGTATCTGAATGTAAATTGATTTAAAGGTAATCCTTTAATTGGTATTATACACATTTTTCTGGAATGTAATGGAAAATTATTTAATTAAATTCTTTGCTAAAACTCTGCCTTTTTTTTTTTAAAGTTAAAGCCCATTTAATTAGAAAACTCTTAAAAGGTTAAACTTTAGTTGTCAGACTATGAATAAATAAGTCTAACGAATTTACTTTATTCCATTGAGACTGATCTCAATTGCTCTAGAACTTTATAGTTTTCTTTTTTACAAGATTTCTCTGTATCAACTGATTAATGACACATCATCAGTTGATGATCAATAGGACAAACCCCACACGGCAGAAAAGACCCCCTTTTCAAACTTAAAATGAACAATGGTTAAAGTTAAGCTATTGCTCTTCTTTGGAATATTAATTTGTATTTGACAATCAGTTGGGCCAAAGAATTAGTTATTGCAAGTTTCTGTAATGGTTTGTGGGTTTGGGTTTAGTTAATAACTTAAAACTAGTTGGAATTTTTGAGAAAATAGCTATGGTCAAAGTCTAGCTATTTACCGAAAGCTACTTTTA
>MUZC01000155.1:74501-94699 GCA_002072015.1 Radix auricularia
TCACACTACATCACAAAAAACATAGACACCCCCCCCTCCAGTATGATGTCACAAAGCAGCTTTGACCCCCCACACACACTCCAAAAGCCGTACTTTCTAATTGAAAAGTAGTATTAGTATGTTGTAAATTACCTTTTTATCATTTAAGTTTTTATTTAGTGTAGAGTGTAAGGCTGCACTCTAGTATCATAACAGTAAGAAGTTTAAGAAGTCATTGAAAACGTCATTAAACAAATTGCAAGCAATCAAATACTTTAGTGGAACTTTTATTCAAAGTTGCACTTTTGATGTGACATCACTTTTTGCGTGACCACCGCCACTCCTTAGACGTGTTACATTATTTATGGACAGCCCCAAAGACTAAAACCAATATCTTTTGACTCTGGCTTAAAATTATCTTTGCAGGGGGGGGGGGGGGGGACAAAAATATGACTTGTGTGTGTACAGAATATATGGATGGCCCCTAAAATAAAAGTACAAATGAACTGCTCTGGCTCTAGTTAAAACGCTTCGAGGGCATGGAAATATGCATTTCATAATCTTCATCCTATTTCTAACCATACACTAGGATTCCCTTTTGCACACACCAATGACCCTCTAAATATTCACTCCCCTGGCAGTGTTCCCTTTAAGCTGCGTGGCTGCACAGAAAACAGATAATAATTATATAATATTAAATTTCAATCTAGTTTTATAAAAATAACTGTTAATGTTTTGATGGATCTATTGTTACATGATCAAATTAGCTCATTACCTACAAAGTATATACTTTACTTACATTTTTACCAACTTCATACTCTGTTACCCCAGGAACTGTTGAAAAAAAAAGAGCTAAATTGATATTATTGATTATATTTTTTTATGCCTGTTATTCAATGTTATTACAACAATCAAGATTTTTTATTTTTAGTGTTCCTCAGACTACAAAACTAGAATTTTACAGTGACCAAGATAAATTTATTAAAATAAATGCTATTGGTTAATAATAAACTCCATCACCTAAAGAATTTGAAAAAGATTCTGAGCATTTGATAAGAGTTAAATAATTCAATAAATAATTAGAAGAAAATTATACCCACTCTTTTCTGGCCATAAATCAGGTGATAATCTGTCTAATTTTTCTAGACTAAGAAGTTTATCATCTTCTGTATAATAAAAAAAATTAAAAATATTGATGCATGATACAAATATTATTTTAAATACATATAATTATTTTATATCTATGACAGTTGTGTGAAGTCAATAACATATATCATTTTATATGTTTCAATCTAAATATTACTGGAATTAATTTTTGTAAATTTAATCTTTGCAAATTTAGAGTTTTTGTAAATGCACTACAGATATTACATTACTAGGAGTAGCCAAACATCTAAACAGTCCTAAATATTCACCTAAAATGTCTGAACTCAGTACTATTAGTGGTATTAAGTAAGTTAACCAGTTATAAAAATCTGACTTTTAATTTTGTCAGGATTCTGTCATTGTATTGTTTTCTTAAAATGGACAGATATTATTAATTTTTCATTAATACTGTATTACCAGCCGAGTTCGAGTGTGACTAGAGGGAAGTAAACTAAATCAGAACAACTTATCAGTTGAATAGTTCTTTTATCTGAGCAATCGGCTCGTTCTCACTCATCAACTTTTCCATGCAGCCGCATTTATGGGTATTCATTCACAATTTTATAACCTGGGTATTGGTACAGGTATTTGGATACCCATTACTACTTTACTGATGCCTGTAACTAAGTTGGGGCGTAAGTGTAAGCTTTTCTTTTCAGATATTAACTCTTTAAGTCGCAAAGCGTTGTAATGCGTCCCTGACCGCTATCCCCAAGTGTCGTAAAGCGTCCCCAGGACCACTCTCGTTAGAAATGAGATCTGGGAAAGTAAATACTCTACAATGCTAATGCTAGTGTTATCGCTCAATTCGCGAAGTTTTTACTTTTTTTTTTTTTTTTTGAAGAAGCGTCTTCCTATTCTTTATTATAAAAATTATAGTACTAAAATTTAACTCAAAACAGTGTTTTGGATGCGTATAATAACCATTCTTAGCCTAAAAAATGAAGTCAGTATGACAATAATATTATAAATGGATTAAACGCAATTTTTTTAATTTCTGCCTCAGGCGATAAGGAAATTTTAATAAATTTAAATAAAATGGAAGAAATAGATAGCATAACTGTAGATGAGATAGGAATACATTCACTCCTAAAAAACTTAAAAATAAACAAAGCCACTGGCCCAGATGAATTGCCTGCCAGGTTACTAAAAGAATTTAGCAATGAACTGTCCCCAATCCTTGTACAGTCGAACCACTTACCTCGAGCTCGGTTAGCTCGACCACCCTATTATGTCGACGTTTTTTATTGGAACCGCCAAATTCTCTCTTTGTCTTAGCATTTTCTCGTCGTTTAATTCGATTTTTTAAAGTCGCCGAAACCTTTAAAATATATAATATAACAGACTAGAGACAGTTTACCAACCCCCACTCTCAATCTCCCACACCATTGTTGTTGGTTAGTCCTATTAACATCAAGTTACCGAAAGAATTCTAAGTCCATTGTAAGCTGAGGGGATCGTATGGAATAATAAAATGTACCGTGTGCAGACTTGTTGTCATTGGCAACCATTCATCCTTCAACCTCATTTTGACTACATGTATTACATGTACTGTACTACTGCTTTGTTCTCATTGTTTCATTCATAAGAAGTGGCCGTGTGCAAAAGCCATTTAACTATTGGTTAGAATTAATTAAAATATGTCAAAGTTGAAGGTTCAAAAGTTCAAAAGGAGTACCTAATTTATTTGTGTACGTTTATATAGAGAAGAGTTCGCTTTGTCATGAGTCATATATAGGTCTTGATAGACCATTCTGAGTCCATTGTAAGCTGAGGGGACGGACCCAAAGAAGATGATTAGGAAGAGAATGGTTCGGGGACAATGAGGGGATGTGTAGGTTACTTATTTGTGTAGCTTGTAAGGAAAATCAAGCAAGTGGCTTCGAAGGCACAGTATCGCTCAATCTGGGAATCACCGCAAAACGGCGTTATATTTAAACTTAAACGGTCTTTAAAAACGAACGGTCTTAACAACCTTAAGAAAGAGTGAAGAAATAGAGTCCCGATATTCCGATACGATTCTGATTAATCGTCCCATCACTAATTAACGCACAACACGTACATAAAGAAATTTCAAGCGCATGTTAATATTTTCCCGCCATATTGGTTTTCGCTTTAACTCGATCATCAGTTATGTCGATGCCATTTTTCATACCCCAACGCCGTCGACTTAAGCGGTTTCGACTGTAGTTCTTTTTCAAGCCTCTCTAAACCAGGGCAAAGTGCCCCAGGATTGGAAATTAGCCAACGGAATGCCACTCTTTAAGAAAGGTGATAAATCAGACCCTGGTAATTACAGACCTGTATCACTTACTGGCATCACCTGTAAATTACTGGAACACATAATATTTAGCAGAATAGTTAACCACCTTGACAAATATAATGCCCTATGCTCACACCAACATGGCTTTAGAAAGAACATATGTGAAACACAATTAAGAGGCCAAATAGTAACAGGTGAACTATCAAAAGGCTTAGACAATAATGATCAAATAGATACAATATTACTAGACTTCCCAAAAAAACTTAAAATACTTAAATACTTTGGAATCTCAGGTCCCTTACATCACTGGATCCAAGATTTCCTATTGAGTGGGGAGCAAACTGTAATAATATTAATGGATCTAAATCTGCACCAATAAAGGTTAACTCAGGAGTTCCACAAAGAACTCTTTTTAATTTATATAAATGATTAACCCAACAGCATCTCAACAGGAACAAAAGTTAGGCTATTTGCTGATGATTTTATAATCTATAGAACAATTAAGTAAGAAAAAGATAGCAAAATTTTACAAAAAAACTTAATATGAATTAATAAAATGGGAAACTAACTGGAGTATGTCCTTCCACCCAGAAAAGTGTCAACTGCTAAGAGTAACAAAGAAAAGGAAACAAATAAATTCAAAATATTTCATTCATGGAAAAGAACTAACCCAAACTAAAGATGCAAAATACTTAGGAGTAATAATAAATGAGAAACTATCTTGGAATCCCCATGTCAATGAAGCTATTAAAAAATCAAGCAAAACCTTAGGTTTTATAAAAAGAAACTTTTATAAATGTAATAAAGATATAAAACTTAAATGCTATTTCACCCTGGTGAGACCTATACTAGAATATGCATCTTCTGTAACCATCCACCAAATAAAATATTAATAAACTAGAACAAATTAAAGAGTTGCCAGATTCATTACTGGAGAATATTCAAAACTCACAAGAGTAACACCATAATGGGAAAGACGCAAACAAGGTATGGGTTAGCCTGACCGGACGTATCAAAACAGCGAACGTTTCGGCAAAGAGCCTTTATCAACGAACATACAAGACACAGAAAAAACGAAAATAAAAAATGAAAAATGAAGGAACTTAGCTGCGGTGGAATCCGAAGTATCCAAAGAAAAAGTCGTAACAAGAAAAAGAGTAACACCATTAGTTAAATCATTAAACCTTGAAACACTAGAGGAACCAAGAGTAAATTAGCAATTATACATAAAGCAATTAATTCTTATTTAGAAATACAACACAAAGATAACTTAATAGAACCATCAGATAGACATAAAGTAAAGATAAAAACACCTTTCTTATTCCGTATGCAAGAACAAACATAAATTTACCATATTCATGATTCATATCAATATTCTGGCCTAGGCCAGATTATACCTGAGTATATTCTGGTCAGGGGTTTTAATCTGGCCTGTTAAACTGGGCTGCTTGGACTCCCCAGTCCACCCCTGCTTCCATGGGCGTATACAGGGGGGGGGGGGGGGCAAAGCTATTCTTGTCCAACCGTTCACCTTCCAATATTCAATTTAGAAAATGAATAAGTGTCAAATTAGAAACAGTAGCCTCAGCTGTGTCTGGCTGTTGACTTGTACTGATGTCCTCGATGCTAATGATAAGTCAGATGCTGCAGACGCCCCAAAATCTTCTAATAACGGCATTTCGGAATCCCGCGATTTCACTTCTTATGGTTGCTTTTTTTAAATACTGTAAATAATTTTCTATCCATCTTTGGCAATCCTGCAGTTTCTACACGTATATTATTTCAGAGCTTAATATAATTTTCTTATGAGAACTTACGTTTTTGATTTATTAAATGCTTTAATATATGTTTTATTTTAGCTATTACAGCGCTACTTTGTGAGTCTTATTAATCTCTTAGACTTTTTGCGGCACTTATGTTATACTTTAACTTAAATTTAATTGAAAATTAAACCTGTATAGCATTGTCAGTTAGGAGCAGTCCATAATTGACGTCACGCAATTTTGGCCGATTATTAACCCCCCCTCCTCCTAGTCACACTTAGTTACAAAAACTTAGACCCCCCCCCCCACAATATGACATCAAAAAGCTGTGACACCCCACCTTTAGGTGGTGTTATCTATCTGAAAATGAGCATGTTTCAAAACACTTTATTGTTATTTTATTATGTATTTAGTGTAAGGCTACACTCTGATATCGTAACACGTGGTAATCCATGCAAAATGTAATAAAATAGTAAGAAATCGAATATTAAGGTGTGGAACTTTGGCTTATAGTAGCGACAGTAGCGCATTTTGACATGACGTCAAAATTCTTAAACTCCCCTTCCCTTCGTCACAAAGCTGGGGACCCCCATCCCCATAGGCGCATGACGTCATTTTTGGGAATTTAAAAAAATGATTTTTTTTGCCCCCCCCTCCCCTGGAAAAATTCCTAGCGACGTCCATGCCTGCTTCTACAAGTCTACTACTACGTTTATAGTCTTTATAAAGTATAGAGTCTATAAAGTTAAATCCGATGTATACTATTACTAATAAAATAAATTACCATTAATAAATAAATAATTAATTTAATTATTAATTTGACTATTTTAAATTTTTTATCTGAAATTCATCAACAGTTCTTTTTAAAATCATGGAGTTGGAGCTAAACTATATAAAATTATCGAGGGTAGAGACTTTAATCTTTGTTCAAACGGGTTAGTCATTTGAGCGTTTTATTTATTCTTGACTATTAATATTATATTGATTTGAAAATACCTCCTACTGCAACACTGTTGGTTGGCTTGGCGGCCATTTTTCTGTTTCGGTTTTATTCTTTCCGGAAAAAAAAAGGGGGGGGGGTATTTTTTCTTTAAAAGTTCTGTAAATTTTTCCTTGACATGACTTTGTTTGCGATTTTCTTAAAATTAATTGAAATTAGAGGTGACAATGATTTATCTGGTGTTAATGCGAATCTTAGCTTAAAACGGTTAAAAAAGATTTTATAAAATTTATTTCATGTGCATTCCATTTAGTATAAGTGAAACTTATAACCTTGAACTTTCATGTAGGTTGGAGGTGTGTTTTGTTTGCAGCCCACGGATTGGCTAGATTCGAGGCGGTATAGCTCGCTTTTAACGAAACAAGTGGGTTTTGACCTCACAGTCTGCACGAAATAACATCTTGCAGGCCCCGTAAAAAGACAAAAGATGACTATCTTCGCAGTTATTCGCACTATTCGAGTGGTAATTATATTTATTTCTTGTATTTTAGAAGTACTTGTTCCTTTTTTAAAAAAGCATAAGCATCATTTTTATTATGAATTATGCCTTATTATTTATTATATGATTTTATATATTATATTATATATATTGATATTAATTAGTAGTTGCGTATGATCTTTTTAAAAAAATTTATTAGTAGACTATAAATAATAAATATAATAATATATATTAAATTAAATAATTTAACAAGCGAAATCTATTCACTATTCATCTTAGTCTCTTAGTCCTTGGTCCTTAGTAAGTTAGTCTTAATTAGGGGAATGTAAGAGTAAGAAAGAGTAAGATAATTCAAGTGTCCAGTGAATTACAATAACTCTAACTCTAAAGACTAAATAAAGGCAAAAGGGAATGTTTTAAGTTACCTGCCTCGTTAAATAATGTTGAAATTGAATCTGTTACACTTTCTGCCATCTATGCTATCCTATGGCCATAGGCGCATAGCCTCTGCCTAGGCCTAGGCCTAAATATTAAAATCAAAATTTGGAATTGAAACTATAGACTATACTATACAAATATACTATAATAATATGACTATACTATAAACTATATCAATTAAATCATTATACTTGATGATTAAGTTAAAATTGAATAATTAACCTACTTAACTACTTACCTATATTTTCAAATGAAGAAATGCCCCTGCAGTTTCAGCTTCAGTCAGTAAGGATTTATAAAATTAAGTTAGGGTGGTAAATGCATATATTAATAATTATTATATAAGGTCTAAGGTAAACTTCGTGTGAGTCAGAGTCAGTGCTTTATTCTTAAATTAAAATGCCTACTGACAACTGACTACTGACCTTTTTTAATGAAAGTTACTGTTTATGGCAGATGTTACATTGTCATTAGACATTAGAAATACATTTTGAGTGCTTGATGCTTAAACTTTTTATGACTGTATCACTGTATACTCAGATAAATTTCTCTGGAGTCTGGAGCTTTAAACTTTAAAGTTAATGATAATGTCAATTTTTTTTATTTTTTTTTATAAATCAGGTATTTTAAAACCGATTTTTGCTGTTTCAAGTTTCTTTTGATTTTTCCAAAATATATTATGGGGCAAGTAGGGTGTCTCATGAAAATGGTTGACAAAACTTGGAAGTCTTTTTTTAGGCAAGAGCGTGATTAGTACAGGTGCAATGAAAAATCTTCTACTTCTATTTTTTATCTTTAGGGTCCAAAATAAATATATTGAAATGTATTTTGACAGTGTTTACAATTTCTCTGTTGTTTTGCAATGGCAATGAGCAAGGGTATATGGACTGGAATTTGGAAGCCAGGTACCATTGGTTTAATAGATGATCTGTCCAAAGGCTTAGACAATAATAATCATTATTCAAATAGATACAACATTAATAGACTTCTCAAAAGCATTAGATAAGTTCACCACTTTAGTTTACTCTAAAAAACTACTTTGGAATCTCAAGTCCCTTACATCATTGGATCCAATACTTCCTTTTGGGTACAGAGCAAACTGCAATAATTAATGAATCTAAAACAGCACCAATAATGGTTAACTTAGGAATTCCACAATGAACTGTGTTAGGTCCCTTACTCTTTTGAATTTATTTGAATGATTTACTCAACAACATCTCAACAGGAACAACAGTTCGGTTATTTGCTGTTGATCGTTTAATCTATAGAACAATTAAATCAGAACAAGATAGCAAAATCTTACAAAAAAAGATTTAGATGAATTTATATAATGGGGAAACTTAATGGAGTCTGTCTTTCCACCCAGAAAAGTGTCAACTGTTAAGAGTAACCAAAAAAAAAAAAAGAAACAAATAAATTCAAAATATTTCATTAATGGAACAGAACTAATACAAACTATAGCTGCAAAATACTTAGGGAGTAGTAATAAATGAGGAACTATCATGGAATCCCTATGCCTATGTCAACAAAATTATCAAAAAAGAAACTTTAACAGATGTAATAAGATTATAAAACTAAAATGCTACCTCACTCTGGTTAAACCTATACTAAAATATGCATCTTCTGTATGAGACCAATCCACCAAAGAAAATATTGATAAACTAGTGCAAATTAAAAATAGAGCTGCCAGATTCATTACTGGAGAATATACAAAATTGACAAGAGTAACACCATTAGTTAATTCATTTGACCTAGAAGAAACACTAGAGTCTAGTCTAGAGGACAGAAGAACAAAGTGCAAACTAGTAATAATACATTAGGCAATTAATTCTAACTTAGCAATAGAACACAAATATAATCTAATAAACTTTTAGGTAGATAGGGGCAAAAAATCTTTTTTTATTCTGTATGGAAAAAACAAACACATAAAAATTCTCATTCTTCCCATTTGGAATTCAGGGTTGAAATGGGTAGGTAGCCTGATCAAACCAGAAAAACCAACTCACTACCAACATTCAAGACTAGACTAAGACAAAAATCATGGATATGTGTAAATGCAATAATCTTCTTCTTGAAATGGAAGTATGCTGATTATTATAATTAAAAGGATCACTGTAATAGATAAAATATGCCCTTTCTTTCACACTAGAATTATTGATTTCACCTCAGAATCATATGGTCTTGTTTTATACATGGTTAATATTCTCTTACTGTGGAACCTCATTTTGGATAATAACCAAGAGTTTTCATATTCATATGGTGGAAAATGGCTCAAGCTTATACTTATGGCCATGCATTTTATAAGGCTGGCTATATTTATCAGTTACAGTGTAGTCATACAGTCCTAAACACTGGTAAACTCTTATCAAAAATTTTGGTTTACACTTCATAGTAATAGTATGTAGTCTACTGATTGTTAGTGAATTCTATGCTTAGTGTTTAGATAAGAAATTAGTTCAGTGAACCCCCAATTAATCCCATTATTCAGGAGCTGGCCATGTGTTATCTCGTTATGTCAATTAGTTAAGCTGTTGAAATATTTACCTTGCATCTCCAAAGCTGATAATGGGCTTTGTTAATATGAATTGATTTCAACTACTAATGCCTATTAAGGCATTTTTTTCAGTATTGAAAAGTGAAACATTAATTAATGCAATGCTAGGTTTGCTAGTTTATTTTATACAATTTTAAATCAGTACCTCTTATTTAAAATCATTTATATTTCTTTTTAAATATATCAGGGGCATTGAGAAATTATAAGAAGCATAAGTCACAATAATTTTCATGATAAATTGAGATGATTTGGTATATATAAGAGTAACATCAAGTAATCATTTACATACAGTTATAAATTGCATATTTATAGAAAATTTATTTTTAATTCATGAAAAAGTTTTTTTTAATCCATTCATTATTTATGTTTTAGGCAGGAAGTTCAAGTCTTCATTTTGCAAGATGTTATGCTTCAACAGTGGTGGGTCTAGGTTGATTAAATTTTGTTAAAAGTAGTAGCTCTTTCTATTTAAATAAATTAATTATTTCTGTATTAGATTGATAGTTTGCAAAATTATTCTAATGGTGATATCCTGTTTGAAAAAAATTACCATTGTCACTTCATAACCAACTTTTTAATTTGTAGAGGTGATTTATGGAGTATCCTAAAATGAAAGGCTTCGTTTCAAAGAAAGTCAATCTCTAAATGAACTGAAACTATGCAGTTACCTGATGCTTCTGCATCACCCTTTTGACAATGCACATTTTTATTGGCACTTCATACTGACATGATTCTATTATGACACTCAAAATATAATCATGATTAAACGTTATTTTGGCACATCACTTGAAAAATGTGATTTCTGCTATGCAGTATTTTGGAATATGTAACTTATGTATTGCCTATTTTTCTAAACTATTTTAAATTGTTTCTATATTTTGAGTATTCTTTTTATGATTTTAATATGGTAGTAATTATTTTTCAGCCAACAACAAAGTTATTCATAAACAATGAATTTATTGAGTCAAAAACTAAAAAATGGGTTGACCTGCATAATCCTGTGAGTAATATCGCTTAAGATTTTGATATATTCAAAAAAATTTTTTTGTTATTTATCATTTTTTTATTATAGGAAGTTGTAATGTATATTATACATTACATTATTATTTTAATTAGCTAAATTTAAGTTCTTAATTTCCTAGGCTACCAATGAAGTTGTAACCAAGGTCCCAGAAAGCACTCGTGAAGAGATGGAGGCAGCCGTAGCTGCGGCTAAAGCAGCTTACCAAACGTGGTCCAAGACGACTGTCCTATCTAGGCAGCAAATTATGTTCAGACTGCAAGACCTTATTAAGAAAAATATGGTGAGATCATATTTTTGTAATATTTTGAATTAGGTGGCCCAAAGCTATGGGAAATGTATATATGAGTGTTCATAATGCTTCCATATTATTTTTCCTTTACTATAATTTCATGTTTTAAAAAATGTACTTAAATCCCCAGAAACGTCTGGCTGCTAATATAACCTTAGAGCAGGGGAAGACCTTGATAGATGCGGAAGGAGATGTCATGAGAGGCCTGCGTAAGCTTTACTTCTGCTCTTCAGTTCTTCATTTTAGAAAAATATATAACATGAAGCAATATGTTTATCAGTTATTCATTTTTCTGCAGAAATCATTTTAGATTTATTATCTTGTCATCAACTGTCAAATACCCATTTATTTGAAGATATATCCCATTTAAAACAGACACAAAGTAAAAAAATAAAGTAAAATGTGTTTTAAATTATGTGCTTAATAGGTTACAATGCTTTAGTTATTTTATTCATTGTTTTGCTTTTTTAGAGGTTGTAGAGCATTGCTGCAGCATAACATCTCTGCAGCTTGGTGAGACAATGTCAGGTATTGCCAAGGACATGGATACCTTCACCTTTAGATTGCCTCTTGGGGTCACTGCTGGTATTACTCCCTTCAATTTCCCTGCTATGATTCCATTGTGGGTAGGTCAAGAATAAGAGATACAAATTAATAATAATCTTTACTCAAGAGAACTATTTTAGATCATTTAAAAAATATCCATCCAAATTAGCTTCTAAAATAAGCTTACAAAAAAAATATTTAATGTGAAACATCAAATAAAATGGTAAAATTTAAATGTTTACATACTCATTTTTTTTCTATATATGTCAAGATGTTTCCCATGGCAATTGTATGTGGTAACACATCTGTGATGAAACCATCAGAGCGTGACCCCGGAGCCACTATGATTCTTATGGAACTCTGCAGAGAGGCTGGTCTGCCACCTGGTGTGGTTAATGTCATCCATGGACGACATGATTGTGAGAAGATTTAAATTTCAATCTCTTGAATATACATATTCCAAACTGCAATGTTATTTTGAAAGAAGTGAGAGCGGGACAGGGATTTTATAAAAATAAGATTTTTTTTCCCACAAAAATTTTACTTTATCACAAAATAACTTTTAAACTTGTTATTAAAAATAATATAAAAATTGTTTTCAGCTGTGAACTTTATTTGTGATCATCCAGACATAAAAGCCATCTCGTTTGTTGGGTCAGATCAGGCTGTAAGTAAAATTAAAATTGAATATAAAGTAAAAACACTTTGGTGTTTCTGACAAATTTTAGTTCATTAGTGTCAAATTAAAGCTGAATATCCTGAGAAGCTCGGTATAATTCAATAATTTTTTTTTGTATACAGGGTCAGTACATTTATGAAAGGGGATCTAAGAGTGGCAAGCGAGTTCAATCCAACATGGGAGCCAAAAATCATGGTGTTATTATGCCAGATGCCAATAAAGAAAGCACCCTGACCAGCTTAGTTGGGGCAGCATTTGGTGCTGCAGGTCAACGGTGTATGGCTCTGTCAACTGCCATTTTCGTTGGAGAATCCAGGCTGTGGATCCCTGAACTTGTTGAAAGGGCCAAAAAACTCAAAGTCACAGCAGGTAAATAATTTGTGCCAAATACAACAGGATGTTGGATGAAAAAAAAATTCATTGGCGCTAAATGTTTGTATATTTAGTTTTCCAATCAGCTGTGATCATGTAATAACTTATTCAACCCAGTAATTTTAATGGTCATTGTCAGCCACTAATTCTTCAGATATGCAATACAATATATGGCTCAAGTATTGCTAAAAGCAATGGAACTATTTCCTATAAACTGGAATGGAAATCTTGAACTTAATGTTAATGAGGCTAGATTTAGTCTAAGGTAGCTTACTACCAAATTTTGTGTAATCACCTAAATCCGAAGAGGAGATTTGGTTTTAAAAATGGCTTTTCATTTACTACAAATTCTGATAAGGAAAGGCTCTGGGACTTTAGATGTTGAATATGAGTGCCTTTTGTGTCAGGTCTACTTATGTAATGGATGAAAATAAATAAAAGTTTGTGTTATGAAAGTTACAACATATGAAGAGTACAAGGGAAGAAATGACAAGTCACATTCTGTAGTTTTGAGAAATTTAAGTATTAAACTTCAAAATTATACAGATTTTTTTTATAAATTAACAAAATAGATTTGAATATCTAGTAGGGTTAGAGACATAATTTTTTAATAAAACCTCATTTAGAGCATTCTATTTTTTATCCTCTATCAGATGCTTGGGATAACTAAAGAATTTCAAAAATGTCACATAGCCGTTTCTTCCCTTGTACTCTTCATATGTTAAATTATGTCTTTCATGTCTAGTAATTACATACCAAACAATGTAATATGATACACAATAACTTAATGATTTTTTTCTCATAAACTTTTTTTAAAATTCCCTTTATTATTAATTCCTTGTAACAATAGATGTCTGAAATCTCTACATCCGCCTGTTATATCTATAAATTTCACATTTGATTGTTGAAGATATGTTACAATTCTTGTTTAGGTACTGAGCCTGATGCAGATTTGGGACCCCTTATTTCCCCCGAAGCTAAGAAAAGAGTGTGTGACCTTATCCAATCTGGAGTTGATGCAGGAGCTAAGCTGCTCTTGGATGGTCGTAATATTAAAGTCAAAGGCTATGAAAAGGGAAACTTTGTTGGACCAACAATCTTGCACCAAGTGGATGTGAGTCCTAGTGTAATTGTATCATGTTTATATCTCAAACTAGCAATATATTATTTTATTTAATATTATGTAACATCATAACTATGTGTGGGTGACATTATTTAAAGATGAAAGATGCACCCAAAGTGTCAAATAAAAAAATAAAGACTACAATTTGCGGGTCATCTGCATGTAGGGCAGAAAAGATAGTATATAGACAGGGTGAGGTGAAGTAGTACCTCCAGCTGCTTGGCAACTGAGCATGGAGGCAAGACGCCGCTTATTGGTCAGAATGGAAAAAAGTTATTGAGCAGGTCAGGACCCTATATATGATTTGCAGCGCTAAGGATGATGATAGAAGAACAAAAATCATGGTCACTCAATTTTCAGGAAAAACTACATGAATTTTCAATTATCTTATCTTATCTGTTACAGACGCTTTTTCTATACAGAAGATTATTGTACAGGATATGGATTAATGCTTGTTAAATTACACTTGAACTCTCAGTAGACTCTGTAAAATTGCTTCACAAACATCAGTGACATTTAAAATGTTTACTTAGTGGCCACAATTTGACTATGCATCACCAAATTCAAATAAGATCAAATATTGTTCAGAAAAGTAAATGATTTTGAAGGTTTAAAAAATTTTTTGTTGAAAGTTTGATTTAATAAGATAAAGGTCACATAAAAATATTATTTTAAATTATGAAAGAGAATATTAATATACCACAGTCTCATTGATATACTAGAACAAAAGAGCTGCCAGATTCATTACTGGAGAATATTCAAAACTGACAAGAGTAACCCCATTAGTTAAATCATTAAACCTTGAAACACTAGAGGATAAAAAAACCTGGAGTAAATTATTATACATAAAGAGATTAATTCTAATTTCAAAATACAACATAGAGACGACTTAATTCAACCCTCGGATAAACATAGGGATAAAAACACCTTTTTTATTCCGTATGCAAGAACAAACACATAAGTTTTCTTTCTTCCCGTCCGGATTTGGATGTGGTATGGGTTGCCTGAGGAAACCAGGGTAACCAACTTTTTAACATCATTTAAAACTCTAATAAGAGAGCAGGACTAGACACAAACCATAGATAAACGTAGGGCGCAATAATTTTCTATATAGAAGGAGTGGAGCGTCTGTAACATATAAGACAAGATAAGAACCTATTAAAATTAGTGGCAGTAAATGAAGACATTTGTACAGCATTATAAAGTTTTCTGTACTGTTTGCAGCCAAAGATGAAATGCTACACTGAGGAAATTTTTGGACCAGTCCTTGTAAGCATGGAAGTTGACACCTTAGATGATGCAATTAAGATAGTTAATGCTAATCCATATGGTAATGGTACAGCTATCTTCACAACAAATGGTGCCACAGCCAGGAAGTACACCATGGACTGTGATGTTGGTCAGGTAAGTTACTTTATTCACCTCTTGTCAACACTTTTAAAACTGTATAATTAACATTTAATAATTTAAAGATATTTATATGTTTTCAATATTCTAAAAAGTCCACAATAAATATAGTTAGCTATAATTTACATGTTCTCAGATACAGTTAATAAGCAAATTTAGAGATTAAATTGTATTGTTGCTGGCTGTTAAAGTCAGTCCCCGCTTGTGGTCCGAAGTACAATCACCCAGGTAAGCTAAGTCTTCTGCATGATCCCAAGATGATGTTCCTTTGGTCTTTGGTTGTCCAAAAGCAAAAGGAGTGATTATCTGAGGGAAGGTTTCTAATTCTAATGAATTGTTTTTCATTTAGTTCACAATGTTGTTAAATTTCATTAATTATGGCCAGATAAAGAGTATATGATAAATTTGATTCTGATGTTGAATAGCTAAATAGATATTTATTTTTAAAAAAACATTTATGATTTTTAAACAATTATTTTCTTTCAATTTCTGTGTTTAGGTTGGAGTTAACGTTCCCATCCCAGTGCCTTTACCCATGTTTTCTTTCACTGGATCTCGTGGTTCTTTTAGGGGAGATCAAAATTTTTATGGAAAACAGGTAATTGATTCTAGCATCAATTTGACTGAGCTTTATTTTGGGCTGAATAATGATTATATGTAAAAATAATTTTCCATTTTAAAATAATTCTTTTAGCCTAAGCCAAATTTAAATGGTCCACCACTTTTACAATCGCTCTTAATTTGGTGTTTGCTTAATCCTATGAGCCAACAGCAAAAAATTATTTGATTTTATTTAACATCTATGTTTCAAACTGTTGTAAGTTATTAGGCTGGTTTTAACATTCGTAATAGCAGCCCCCCCCTCCCCAAGTGACCTATGTAAAGATTGACTACAAATGAAACATAAACAAAGCCTTGTGTACCTTTGTTTGATGATAAAATGGAGTAAGACTGCAATCAGGTTTAGTATAAAATGCTATTGAATAGGATATATGTAAGTGTAAGCCTCAAAAGACAACAAAATAATGAATGTTTGGGCAAAAAGCTTTCTTTAAAATTCTTGAGAATGCAAGATTAGACATAAACCATAGAGCTTAGGACTAAATAATGTTATGAATAAACCATATGTTATATATATTATATGAAAATCATCAACCTTTATTTCCATGAAATATAACCTATTCTCCCTTACCAGGCTATAGAAGATAACACTTTGATTACCCATATATTGGTCACTGCAGCCAAAAGCTTCTTATTGATTTTGGGCTAAACAGTAGAAAGAGAGCATGGCAACATTGCTACTTTCTTTTTCTGTTTTCTAAATCTTGCAAAAAATCCATTTGTTTACATCCATTTTATTTCAATCTTTGATAATCGAAGCTACTTTGTCAATTTTCAAGAATCTGGTTGCATTGAAAATATTTCTCGGTAAATGGTTGTGGTGGTGGGATGTGAAAGGGATTTAATTATCGGCCATTGAGGTTAAATAACTTAGAATTTAAAGAATGTATCTGTGACATTATGTTTAATTATCTTTTCGTTATTTTAAAGTGATAGTAATGATAGTATTAACACTAATTTAGTTCATTTTAAATATTTCTGTTCAATCTAATTATTGTATAAAAGTTTGATGCCTTAGGTAAAAATATGATTTTAAAATCTTGATTAGTTTAAATATGTTCATTAACTCCACAGGAATAATTTTTTTTAGTAATGCAACCAGTAATGTGATGTAAATCCAAAAATTTTTTCACGGGGAGAAAGTAATTAATTTTTTTATGACACATGAACATAGCATGGTTGTACATTGCTTCTAACATGCTTGCACACGTGTGGTTGGGAGAGATAAGGTAATATTTCTGTTGTTTAATAATTTGATTTACTGCCAATGACTGATGGTACAAATCCATTTTCTATCATCAACCAACAGGGCATTCAGTTTTACACTCAAATTAAAACTGTGACTCAGATGTGGCGTGGAGAGGATGCCGTATCTTCCAGACCAGCTACCAACATGCCTGTACAACAGTGATCTAAATGGCCTCCGCCTTTTGTCCACATACTTGTACTTTATTGGAATTTTGTTTATGAGATATCTGTATTTATACTGTTACTCAAAGGGACTTTATACTGTTACTCAAAGGGACAGACCATGTGATTTTAGTGATTGTTGAAACATTTTACTGTTACAGCTTAATATGCTCATGTACAATTGTGAATGTGTTTGGTTTGACCAGCTTATCATTGAATTCTTGGTTGAAAATGTTTGAATTATCTGCAGTGACCTTAGATATTACTTAAATGAAAAAATACATTGTATTCATTTTGAATCTCAAAAGGATTTGTTTGAAAAAGTTTCTATTTAGTGTGTACTTATTCCATTTAAGAGCATTTAGTTGTATAAAATACATTTATTTTTTAAACGACGATTCTCAATCTGGAATCGGAAGTTTATTTTTTAAGATGATTTTTGACAATCTGTATTAATTTTTATCATTGCTATACAATTCTGGTTCATATATAGAAAGGAAAGTAATACTTTATTTAGAAAATTTCAGTATTATTCTATAAAATATGAATGATAACTGGACAGAAATAAAAAACCAAGATAATTTCTTTATTTTTGCTTTTGTTGGGTAACTTTGAATTATTTAATGTTTATAAGATGTGAGAAGAGATGAACATAACCATTTTAATACAAAGAATAAAATCAAATTTCAGTTTCATGATGCTTCCTAAATTAATACAATAAGCAAATGTCTAGTCCAGCACTTACCAAAACTACATAAAACAATTATGATAAACACAACACAATGCAACAATATTGAGGTAAAAATGACATCATGCACAAGAACATTCTTTGCAATAATGACTTAAAAAGTAACCATAAATCACTTCCTTTATCACTTATGTTTTAAAACAATTTTCATATTTAATAAATTGGGTTATAGGTAGTTAGATTAAAGTTAACAATATCATTTTTGAGAACCAGTTCTCAATTTTTGAAGATACAAATTTAATTAAAAGCATTCCAACATAACTTTGAGAAATGCCAGGACATACATAATCTGTTTGGTATGGCTAAGCTGTGTTCAGAAAAACAAACCTTACAGGATTTAGAATTACACTTAACGCTGAGTAATTCCAGGATACACTTAAACGTTGGAATATTGCCAGAAGATTATTTTACTTTTGACAAATCTGAAAAAGTCATTCTGGTACTGACATATTCATGGCTTATTACTTATTTGTGCATAATGGATTGGCGTGGCAGACCATGCTGTGCATATATTATATAAAGAAGTTTGATATTCCCATGATAAATACACTTTTGACATACACGCTTGGCCATTTACTCACTATTCAAATATTACACAGCAATATTAGGTATGGATGAATTCTTGGTTAGAATATTAAATTTTAACAACTTGGACTGCCCTCATAAAATTTATCTATTTTTAAACTACCTAGTCTATGTCACAAAGTTTGATGAAAATATATATTACATCATGAGATGATGACTGTACTTAGAAACATTTTTTATATGAAAAAAAAACCCAGAGTGTGGAAAATAAAAGATGAAATGTATTTTTTTAAAGATTTAAGCTGGGTTTTGTTGTGTTTTTTTTTTTTTTTGAAGGTTAACTTAAATGATACACAAAATTTTATGGTTAAATGGTAATTAGACAAACTAAAACTAGAAATTTAATTCTACTCTATTCACAAAATTTTAAAACAAATTTAAAATGTATAACATTTTTTTTTAAATTCTATGGTTTATATATAGAGTTCACAACTTGCCAATGTTAATTCTCAAGTGGTGAAATATTGTCATTGCCAGCAAAATTATGGGTACATATTGTGGCATAAAAATTCATTAATTTACAATTCTAAATAATCATTTGTACAAAAACAAAACTTAATGAAAGTTAATATGACAATGTACAGCATTGAAAAAAATGTTAATTGGCTGATTGTACAAAAATTCAGATGTAAAGTTTACAAAAATGTAAATATTTATTTAATTGAACACATTTTGAAATTTAAAAACTGAAAAATAATAGGTCTCCCATAAATTTGGGTTAAAAACAATTTTTTTTTCATTTTGGAACAAAATCTTTTAGATTGCTAGAAAATTCCAGTCAATATGAAAAAGTAAAAGCAAATATCATCGACAGTGAAATGGTCATGTTTTGAGTCCATGAATTCTAAAAAAATAATTTTAAACTAAATTTGCATAAATAAAGGGGGCACTGAGTTTATGACTAGAAGCAACAATGAAAAGTGCTTGGAATTCAAGTTTACTTTTGAAAGAGAATAAAGACCAGTTTCAATTTTATTTTAAAGATTTAAAAAGAAACATCCATATCTTATAAAACTTAGGCTTGTACCTTAACTAAGCCGCATCCATGGGTGTAAATAATGAGAACTTAATATAGACATCGGATCAAAACTACTTTTACTTGTTTGTTAATGATTTGTAAACAACATTTAAAATAAGACCATTCACATGGGAAATGATTATGTAAACAATATGCCTCTTGGCATGCCATATAATGTTGCTGCTTAAAACATGTTGTGTACGGTACCAACTATACCTCGCTCTGCATCAAATTTCAACTCAAATGCAACTCATTAGCGGCAATCATGCCACAGTCACTCAAACATCAACTCTATCATACAATAAAATCTATCAATCAGACTCAACGGCTTTGCCAACAGGCTTGGTCACCTTTGAATTCTTGGAACTTTTTTTGGGATCCGTCCCATCTTTTCCAGCATCATAATCTGAGTCATCTGGTTCAGACTCCTCGTCAGTTGGTTGTGTGCCATCATCGACAAGGCTGTCATTGTCATAATTATCAGGTAAATCATCTTCATCTCCTCCATGTGTGACTAGTCTGGTACCTAACATGAGAACAAAAAATTTCATCAAAAACATGAATAAATGGGAGTGTTAATTATAAAAATAAGTAAGGGCCATGGCAAATTATCAGTTATATCATTCTAATTTTTTTAAAATATGAGTTTTAGAACCTAGGTTAATAATAAGCATTTTACACAAACTATTAACAGTAATAATAATAATAATACTTTTTTTTTTATAAATGTAGGATTTTAAAACATACAAAATGAATGTATATACTCATTCTATAGCCCGTTCATTCATAAGCCG
>MUZC01000155.1:94723-109585 GCA_002072015.1 Radix auricularia
CCCCCCCCCCCCCCCCACACACCTCTTTTGGATGAGATTAGTATAATAGGACAGCATAAACAAAATATTACACATTTTTTAAAACTACACACTAAATAGGTCATTATGATTATCTACAATGTACCACCTATCTTTGTCTTTGTGCTCTTTGCTAAGCAAGAGTTACCCGTATTTTATTAAACAGTGACGAAAGCACGTAATTAACATTCGTTATTGAAAAAAAATAAGTAAAACAATTTATTATAACATTCACAAAAATAAATAAAATTATTTAATAAGTGCAGATGTTTAACAATATTTTAAAGTTTCTGGTAGAGCAAGTCGAACATTGTAGAAAAGGACCTTGAGTATCTACAATAACAACACTAATATTCAAAGTACATGCAGAAATCACCAACCCTTATCATAAGCCAAGCACCCGACCTTTTCCCCTAGATTTTGTCCAAAAAAGGTCGGTTTTAGATCAAGAATATACGGTAGTTAAGATATGTCAACAAGTTTTGCAAAATAACGTGAGAGGCTAAACATTGTATTCTATGGATACAATAGATTGCCCTAATCAATTAAGGACCAATCCTCCTTTAGTTAAATATTGGAACAACCTACCTGCAGTGCTACGCTGTGGTCGACTAGGCTTTTCTTTATTTGTTTTACTTGAATCTTTCCTAAATTTTCATAAATAAAATTTTTTTTTTTAAATTTTGAAAGAAATATTTGTAAACTCTACAACTGATAACTACCTAATATTTCAGTGAATAAAGTGGCATTATGTAACCATCAACAGTAAGTTTCTGTAGAAGATGTCTATTCATTTGCTGACATAAGTGGGCTGGTTAATTATGTCTAATTAATAATCCATAGTCAAGTTAATTTAACAAACATTTATTTACTTGCTAATTTCCTTCGCGTCCTCCTTGTCCTCACCCTCCTCATCATCAAAACTTGAGTCACCAGGATGACAATACGTACGGAAGTGGACAGGGTTTTTCCTTATCAATTCAAAATAGTCCAAATCAAAAAGGGCCAAGTTTGTTCATAATAATAAATTGTCTAGTTAAAATTTCTGACAATCATAGTAATACTGCTATAAATTATCTGAACAAACCTCCCCAGATCTGCACTTAATAACCCAAACACTTTAGGTATAGAATACTTCTTTTCGTTTGACAGAAATATAAAATGGTATAAAAATGAACACAGTTCAGCGGCATAACCTTAACTCTTAAAGCCCCGAAAAGTGGTAATCAGCGCCTCATCTCTATAGCCGAAGCGCGGTAATCCGCGCCTCGATAGAACTTTCTTTAGATACAAATCATAGAAAATAAGAACTCTTCAATGCGTGAAAAATTATATATTCGACTTCCGGTAATGTTATCGCTCGATTTGCAAAGTTTTTGGTAGTTTAAACATTTTTGTTTTTTCTTGAAGATGTGATTTGGCTATACTTTGTCATAAAAATAATAAAATAATAGTGCTAAACTACAGGTAATAAAACTGAAGACGGACTTTTGGATACGTAAAATAACCATTCTTATCCTAAAAGAAGAAGTCAGTATGAAAATAGCAATATAAATGGATTTTACGCAATTTTTAAAAATTTCATAACCAGTTGATCACAATATGGGAAATCCCTAGGGGAATGAGGCGGAAGTTTATTAAGAGTTAATGGATGAGAAGTTCACGCACTTCCACCAACATTGTTAGCCAGTAATAATATAATCCTCATGTAAAAAAAATTTATTACTCTTACTCGAGATATAAGGCACAGAATACTATGAATAAAAAATAACTTACTTAATGCTACCTTACTTTAGAATGCACCATCAACAGTGGGTGTCAAATGCATGTTACATGCCAGTGGTAAACTTTTAAGTTTCATAACTGTGGCTGGCATGAATTACCCTCAATCCCACAGACTTACCTATAGCATTTCTTGCCATATTGGCAGGGTTCTCGTTTCCTCTTCTTCTTAGCACCCTCATCACTATCTTCCGAGTCTCTGGAAACTGCACCTCCTCTTCTTTTAGATGGCCTTGGTACATATGGTTCATCATCCTCAATATCTTCTTCATCAGAGTCATCTTTAGCATGACTGGCCCGCCGTGAACCTTTTCTCTTGCCCACAGTTTTTTTGCTTGGTCCTTTTGGTGGGCCTCTGTTACGACTGCTTCTGCCCCCCTGTTGTAGAAACGTAATTGCAAATTAGAAACAGTAGATTATTATGTGTTCTTTGTCATATTAAGCTAATTGGTCATATGCACTTGTTAATGATAGAATCTGCTTATTGCACTGTATGAATAGCTTACAACCCAGTTTTGCCTAACCTTTTGTTTTTGAGAATTTCCAGTGCTTTTCTCCCAATCACTGCCAGACTCTTCTTCGCCTTCCACTTCAAAATCACTGTCTTTGTCTTCATTAGCATCATCATCCCCATCTGATGCAAAGTCCTCGAGAGCTTCTTCTATCATAGGGTCATCCACTAGGGAAAAGACAGGCACACTTAAGGACTAAACAACTAAATGTTTTACGTTTAACAAATTCTAACCCCTAGTACATTTCACACTAGTTCATAATACTGTAAGCCTCACCATAACTTCCCCGCTTCTGTCTCGCTGCTCTCTGGGGTCTACCCGCTGGGGCTTCTTCATCTTCGTGCCTCCTTCTGGTCGACCTAAACTCCTCATCCTCTTCTTCATCAGATTCTCTCTTTTTGGTCCTCTTTCTTGCCGGTGTCTTTCTGGGAGTGCTCGCTGCAGCCCTCTTTCCTTTGGCTCTCCCCTTACCTCTGGGTGCTTTCTTCCCAGCTTTGGATTTTCCCTTTCTAGGCGAGTAGTCATCATCATCATCATCACTTAGTTCTTCTTCACTGTCCTTGCCTGTTTTTCTTTTGCCCCTTCCTCCTTTTGATTTAGATGTTTTCTCTGGAACATAATCATCATCAGATGGCTCCTCTTGATAATCATCATCACTATCTTTAGCTGTCGTTTCTTTTTTCCCTGATTCCTCTTCCTCCTCATCCTCATTTTCCTCCTCATCAGATTCTGTGTCCTGCTTTTTCACTTAAATAAAAAAAATTGGAGTAATGAATTATTCCCTTGACAATGCAAGTCTTTAATATCTTTGTTCAAATAGCAATTAAAAAATTTCACAAATGAATAACTAGATTTGCATCAAGAGATATGTTAAAACTTAGTAAAATTATTGACAAGAAAAAGATAAGGGTAAAAAGAGTTATGACAAGTTTCAACCAGGTTCATAATGATTTGTGATCATTTAACGAAATAATCAAAAGTTCCATAGACAACACACCTATCATTATTCCAATGTTAAGAGTACAGCTCTGACTCTATCAATACAAATGACAACTACAATGCCAAACAAACAGGGTTCTGTGTCTAGTGATACATTATATGTTTATAAACTGAGTTGTTCAATTAAATATATGGCATACGTCCATCCTCAAGGGACGATGGCATTGACTCCTGCACCTCTTCCCCCCCCCACCTTTCCCAATAAAATAAAAGCAAATTTAAACAATTTTAGATAACAACTTGATTTTATACATACATATATATATACACAGTCTGTCCTCATTAAGTCAAACTCAAAGCGACCAAAAAAAAATTCAACTTATGGAGTTTTTGAGTTAGGGAAAATGGCCTTTAAGCACAGATTAATGAAAGAGATTGTTGATATTGAGAGGGGGTGGGGGGGCATCACACACAAGAGAGGTAAACATGACGTCAGAAAGGACGGGGCGAGGCGTTGGTTTTTTGAATCTAATGAAAAAACCTTGCTAACTTTAACGAACTATTGAACCTGTCCTCTTATTTAGACCGGTGAACTACGAGTACCCAAAATAAAATATTAAAAAGACAATTAACCATCACTGTTTAGTTAATTTTTTGGATTAAAAAAATGCTTTGAATTGAGGGGCATGCGGAAAGAGCTGAACGCAAGCGGGGGGAAGCGGGCTTTGATGCCATCAGACGATGCCAGGCGACAACATTCTCTTGTTAGTTCTCAAATGGGTCTCAAAACATTAGGGATATAAGGACGAGCGGTTAACCGGTCTTTTTTTGAACGGTTAGTCGGTCCTCAAAAACGAGCGGTCTTAACAACCTTAGTTCAAATAGGGTTTGAGCTACACTCGCTGTACTGTTAATGTGGTAAACAAATGCCTTTGATAGGCATGAAAACTGTCACTAAAAGACCGAACTCGAATTTGTGGGCAGATTAATCACCCGGTATCTTTGCTACGTCTTTCAAATACCTCTCGTAATATAGGTACATGTACTTCACTAAGCGGCGTGCGCCAATACGTTTTTTGAATGCCTGAAATGGACTATAAACCGGTGATCAGAAAATGCGGATAGGTCACGGCGTCATATGCTTTTATAGCTTTCTTTGTCTTTATAAGAAACAGACTATAATAAATATAAATAGAAACAGCCTCGGCCTTGACCGTTGTTGACATCAAACACGCACTGTTAGTAACTAGTACTATTAGTTGTGAACTTCAGTGAAGCAAGGCTATAACGCGTCATGTACGCACGCTTACAGCTTGGAGGCTGAAGGTTTGAATGCCAATCTAGGCTACTTGTCAGCTTGATCGTGGTATCGCTTTCACCGTGACAAAGCGAGAGGGAGAGGCGCGTTACGGCTTGTTTTGTTTTTTGTCACTATGTTACCGCTAGTGTTTTTTTGTTGTTTTTTTTTGTTTGTTTGTTGTTGTTTTCGGTTAAACGGTCCTGCGGTCCTCAATAAAGAGGACCGATCCTAATCTGAGGACCGGCTAACCGAATAACCGTTAACAACCTTACATCAGAGGGTGTTGAAGTTGCTGGAATAACATAGATAAATGCTCTATAAAGAAATCATCATCCTGTTAAAATAAATAACAATAAAAGACATTAAAGATTAATACTTTTGAGAATGTACACACCTGGTTGCTTTTTGGTAACCTGCTTCTTTGGTGTTGATGCTGTTTTTGTAGGTGAGCCGGCAGCTTTGATCATCCAATCTGGCAGAACTCGAGTTTTGTCAATAGGCATTGCCATGTCAACATTAGGATCATCTTTATCTTTGACACTGTCTGCTGTCACATCCTAACAATTTCAAGAATTATTACATTAACTTTAACCTTCTAGTGCCAGGCATGTTTTTTGCACCTACATATTTCTTTGTAGTCTGAGCACATTTATTTGCCACATGGGGGCAATGGGATATAAACACAAAAACAAGGATACGACCTTTCATCACTGCAGTCTCAAGCAGAATGTTTAACCGTTAGGGGAATAGTTGAATTTTATTTTGCCTTTTAAATTGTGAAAATCAACAAATAATTCATTTTTATGCCCAGATCTCTTTAATAGTTGCCTAGCGATGTTAATGACTACTTACGCACACTCATAAAAACTTATATTTTTAATTAAATTTTTTATGTTATAATAAGTTTTTTTATTTAAAAGTCACCATATACTTGTCTGTTTATTATACTGTTTATTTATACAATCTATTTTTAGAATCATATCTACCCTTGTCTAATTAATGTATTTATTCATGAAAGTAAAGTGTGAACCAAAAATGACAAGTTTTGTTAACATTCTTATCCATTTCTGCACAGATGATTATCTGCATGATATTATCAATTGTTTAGAATAAAAAAGTTAAAAAATAATTTGCAAACATCAAATTTTGACTCATTCCAAAATAATCTCTGGGCCACTGGAATAATTATCAAATTAATATCACTGCTCACAGGATGTATTGCGGAAATTAGGACGGTACCACAGGGGATTAAAATGTTACTCACTAGCAACATTTTAAGAAATAATTCACTTTCAGTTTTATATTGAAAATATAAGCATAAAGAATACCCAAGGTTAAAATTACATTAAATTTAAAAGCGACTGTGGAAAAAGTTTTTAAAAACTATGTAAAAAGAAAAAAAAAATAATGTTTAAAAAAAACTTTTAAATACATTTATATTACCTCGGATTTGTCTTCTTCGCTGTCTGCCTTCTTTTGGGTCTTCTTAGTTACCTCCTCTTTTTCATCATTTGACTCTACAGGCAAAGGCAGATTTTAATTAGAACATTAAAAGAAATCTCATTCAATGATAAAAAATTTCCTTTTTTTCTTAAAATTTCCTACTAAACATACACTGCAACAGTTATATATTTTATAGCACTATACAACATGAATCGAACCTTTTTTTGGTGGCTTTTCGTCAGCTTTGGTAACTAATGGACTACCATTGGAGACTTTTTCTGTAGATTTACTATCATCTTTCTCATTTGTCTCCTCAACTTTTTTTATTGCATCTTTCTCTTCATGTTTGTCCTCATCTCTAACAAGGGAACAAAAGTCATAATATTTGATTGCCAACATCATTTGATTTTATAAGTAATTGTGTAAATGAATTAAACAAAACTTACAAATTAACATGTGACAAATTTTAAAAAATATCACAAAATTGAAAATAGTGGAGAAGATTACTTCATTCTATTTTTTATCAATCAACCTTCATTTCTTGTAAACAAAGTTCAAGATTCCCACTTCTTTTTTTCCACAAATAAAATTCTCTAAGACTTCAAGACTGAAAAACACAATGTCCCAGCATTTTTTAAACACACAAATTACTTCTTTTACAACTTATTTTGATTACAGATTACTACATTAAATGTCAAGATGCCCATACTTAAATAAATGCAGTATATAATATGTTCACTCTAAACATTTTCTTGAACATAGCTCCATTGAAAGCTTTTCAATAAATTAAAAGCTGACAAATAAGAATGTGCAGCAAATTGTTCACAACTTTTTCTTCAAAAGATTTAACTCAATATAGGCATGAGTGGCAAACAAATCAATAAGTCTTTAAAACAGATGGATGATCCTCTTTATTTCCAGTAAAGTAAAGAAGAAAAATAGACAATACCAAGACAGGTAACTGACTTTAGTTCCCCCTAAGACGAGGCTCATTGATATAGTGATTGCACAAGTAAAATTTCCAAAAAGCTGCTAGCATGACTTGTGAGGATGGTAATTTGTCCGTAACATTTATGCATTCAAGGACACAAATTTGTGGCTTTGAAGCAGTAGACACTGCATTTAAGTGTGTACTTGGTGTAACTGATATAGATGGTGTCTAGACTGCAACCACAGGTTGACATTGGCTATCTCAAAGTTAAAGCTTATCTTCATGTTTCTTTCCCATAAATGTGGGTAATGAATGTTGTTCTGCCCACTGATTGGATAACAATAGATTTACAGCAATGCCAAGATTATGAAGTGTTTAACAACTTGTTCATGGAAAGCCATGGTGAACACCAGCAGTTATGGCCTTACAAGATACGACCCGAGGCGTAGCATAGCCACAGACTTGCTCATCATAGACAGTGATCCCTTACAGACCATGAATGTCCATGGGAGCAAGTGAAGTAGCATTTACAAATTTCATTGACCACTAACGAGCATGCCATTGTGTGGTTAGCACAATGCCCAGGGGACCTTGCCAGTACTGCGGCTCGAACTTGCGACTCAAGTTCTTGCAGCGGTTCGGTAGTCCAGCGAGTTACTACTTAGACCACCGCGCCCCTTATCATAGATAGTGCAAAGAAGTAATGAGAGAAAAGAGAGTAAATGTGGAGACATGTGCGGTTGTTGTTACCTGCCCTCCACTCTTTACTACCATCCCTTGCCAACCATAAACTGTGGTTAGCCGACCCTAGGGTTAGTCGCAAAAAAAATGGGGAAAGGAATGGGCAGAAAAAAAACATTTTTTTTTTAATTGTTTCCTCTGGGGCTTGAACTCAGCACTTTCCATGTGCAAGGCGGACGTGATAACCACTACACTACGAATCATATGTTATTCTGTGAAGGAACAACACAAGTAACGCAAGAACCATTGTTGCCACCAACCCACCCACCCCCTTTTTTTTTTCTTTTCATCCCACTAACCTTGCCTACAGTGATCTTTCGACCCCAGCGGGGGTCATTCGTCATGCTCATTTGCACATGCCCGTTTAACAGAAATATATATATAAAGATACCTTAAAAAAGTAGTGTAGGCCAACTTAAAGTCTAAAGATTAAATTTAATTTAATTGCATTTGTGAGCTTGACAGTTATGGCGTTTTTTAAATAGTAAATTTGTTATTGATTTTTTTCAAGTTAGAATCGGTATCACTATTATTTATTTAATTTTTAAAATAATTTTTAATAATTAGTTGTAAATTAACTTTACAACTCACATTAGGCTTTAGGTAAAATTTAGAATGAGTATGAGGCAATGAGAGTTCACACCACTGATGTCATGTAATATTTTATCAAGCTAAAATTAAAAGTTTGGTATTATATTTAGTATACCTGCAATTGAATAATCGAATTCATCATTTATACTATGTCACTTCCATGACTATTTAAGTAACAATAATTAATTTACTTTGTAAATTACCTTGATGACTATGATTATGCTTATATTAAAAGTATAGTAAAAGTCATCAATAAATGTCAAAAACAAAACCAAAAAAAAAAACAGTTAAAAAAATGAAGAGCTATAACTGGTATTTAATTTACCAGATAAGCCGATAAAATGTATGTAAGTCATTAAAAAAAAGAACTCTTACCACAAGAGCATTTTGTTGCCAAAATTTCAAACACAGAAAATCTCAATTTCCATAAAAAGTAACATTCTTAAGAATAAATGGTTGCGAAACAAAAGGTGCATCTTTTACCTAAAATGAGATCTGAAAGCTTGATTTCTAGACATGAGTGGTAAAGAGGAGACTAATTCAACTACTGCAACACTATGATAAAATTCAATTGATAAATGGCAGTAGTAAAAGTGATTTAATTGAAAAAAAGATCCAGACTAGCAAGAAAATTCCCGGGTTTTCCAGGCCAGTAAAATAATGTATGGAATTACTTTTTTTCCAGACTGAGTGGGAACCATGAAATTTTCCTACCTGTCTTTTCCATTGACTTGTGGATAAGAAACTCTGTAAAACAGCTGGTCAGGGAGAAGACCAAATTCATCTCCATCCTCTAGAAGCTGTTTCACATCACGAGTTAGAGTTTTCTGTTCTTTAGAGCTTGTTGTTCGTAGAAAACATGGGTTTGTGTGTGTCTGAAATCACAGGTTTAGTCCACATCAATGGGAAAAAAAAATGTTGAAGTTAATGAAGCCATTTAAAATACTAGATGTAAATTAAATTCATCTCTCATACTAAAACTAAAAGTTGAAATTTCTTTTTTTTAAAAGAATAATAGTTATTAAAACTAAAATTACCCCAGATGTTTCTCTAAAATCTATCAAGTTGAAGTAAATTAAATTGATTTTGGTAAAAGAAAAATAATTTGTTCTAGATCAGTGATGAGCATCAGATGAAAAAAATACAATTTCAGAAGAAAATTTATTAAAAGGGGTACCTCCACTGAAGACAAATGCATAACAGAGAGTATTTCAGCTGAAAATTTCATTGGCTAACAAACCAATTATAATTTATATATATAAATTACTATTTTTACATTTTTAAATGAGCAATGAGTCAGGATTTTACCGGTGTGATGAATAGCTTCCCGTCAGATACCTCCAATAGCGCATGACTCCTTGAAACTCTTTTGTCTGTGACCTAGAAATATGTTATGAAATAATAAAGTTATGTTTTCATATACTCAAATTGTTACGAGTTTTTAAATTCTTAAACACAATTTTGAAAACAAATTAACAGTAAAATCCAGATCTAGTTAAGAGAATTTAATCGCTAATCTGAAGGGGGAGCTTTTCTATAAGAAAAATCTTAATTTGAAATCTTTTTTTCCCTACTTTGACTCTAAAAAGGTGGGAGTACTCAAATTTGAATCAACAAGAAGGAAAACATACACAAGTAGCTTTATTGATTTTTTAAAGTAATGAAATACTGGAATTTTTAATTACAAACCTGAAGAAATTGTCCTCGACCAATGACAGTTGCTTCATTCGGTACATGAATGAGCAGGTCTCCCTCAACTTCATGTAGGGTTATACCTGCCATTATGTTTGCCCCTTGCACTTCTACAAAGAAAAAAGCACCAGATTATGTACCCAGCCTTGAGCGTTTACAAAAAGCATTGAGGTAACAAATAAAATTTGGAACTACTTTTGAAACTTCCCCTTTGGCTCATGAATAATTAATTTCCTCACTACTGTTTAACTATTTACTGAGCGTAGCGGCCAAAACTGTCATATCCCTTAAACTGGGAAAACATCCGAAAGTGGCCGGTTCTTACATTGGTTATAATCTTGCATTTTTTTTAAATCGCATGTGATTTCTTGTTTATTTTGTTGCGGACATATTCAACTATATTTCCACAAGTGTTCTCTTTGATAAGTTTGTATTTTCAAATATTTTTGTTCATTTTTTTTTTGTGAGTGTTTAAAATGGATGGTTTGGATTCTTCATCACGGGGAGTTTACAGGCTCAATTTAACAGAAATTGAGTTGAGAGGAATGGATTTTGAGTTGGATGAAAAGATCAGTAGTGACATTAGTGTTAGTATCGTGCATACATCCGATCTTTCAGTCAGACTGGACATTTGTACATGTTAATAGTGTAAATGTGCGTGTCCGGACTTATAAAAACATTTTTCACATTCTTTTTTTGGGAAGAAATTGATTAATAAAAATCAAGATATGACAAGAATAAAAAGATAAATGATCAAACGAGAATTCATTTCTATTTATTTTCCAATTTATTTCATTTAAATATTTGCCCTAAAACCTGTGTTTTTACTGACATACCCCTAAATATCTCTAAAATTGTTTTTAAAAAATCTTTCCATTTGGAGGAAGAAAATGGTAAAAATTCTGCCCAGTAAATGGTAAAATATTTTTGAAGACTTTAATTAATGTACTCCTGGGACATATTATTAATAGTAATTGGATTTATATGAGGTTGAATGAATGGTTGCCAATGACAACTATTATGCACAATGCATATATGGTACTTTAAGTACTTTATAACATCAATTATGAAGGGGTTTAAACACTATTTTTACCTGTAGTTAAGTACTATTATCTTTTACAAAAAAGTATAGCAGTCAAATATTCAACCAAAAAATACCATAAAAACTACCAAAAAACTTCATAAAAACACTAGCTAAAGCAAACAACCACATTTCTGAAAGTCAACTAAAGCTTCTCTCACTAAATTTTACTTTATATGATTTCATTACAAAAGAGAGTGCAATCAAGGCGCGCTTTACCCCACTTTGGGATTAGAGAGAAGGCGTGCCTTACCGCTTTAAATGTTAACTAAAGTCGAGACTACTGTACTGATCTACTGTAAAGAAAAGTTAACGGAAATAAATACCAATGAAATAAAAGAATTAGTATAGTATAAGTGCCAACTATAAATTAAAGCAAATCTTATGATAAATAGATATGGTAAACAAAAATAATACAACCAATAACATGGAGACTTAAGACTAGATCAGTGTTTCTCAATCTGAATGTTGTGAAAAATTTCCAGGTGTGTTGCGAGATTTGCTAGGGTTCTGAGCTCTGAAGTTATTAAGAAATTTTAAGATAAAGCAAAACAAAATGTTTGTTTAAAAAATCAACAGAGAAATCAGTAATGACGTGTGTTTTGCGTGGGCAAGGACATTAGATTCAGTTCGCATCTGTGTACGCCATTTTCTTTTTTCATTCTTTCTAGCAGTGTAGTTTGCTTGAAATAGTAGTCAGTGAAGAAGTCTTTTTGACGACCGAAGAAGGGGAGCAGCTGTTCAAATTAGGACATTAAAAATTATATTTTAAAAAGTTCACCAACACAACTTTGGATGAATTCTGGCTTGCAATCATGAAAGTATATCCTTTAGTCATTAGTCAGTTTGACAGTTAAAACTCTGTTGCCATTTTCCTCTTCTTGGTTCTGTGAATTTAGCTTTTTGGCAGTAGCTGAAATCAAGTCAAAGAAACCAGAGAAACTCCTTGTCCTTACAGTTGATGATGAGTTGCGCGTTTGCTTGTCAACTTTGGAGCCACGATGGAATTGATGAGTTCCCTTAAGCAGGCACATCCATGGCACCAATAATCCCAGTACTATGTAAAAAATGCTATCTTTTTAATAAAATAAGTTAAAATTATTTTTGTGTCGCGAAAATTCTCTAATATTCTTAGTGTGTCGTAACCCAAAAGTTTGAGAAACACTGGACTAGACAGTTGACACTCAGATCAGACAGTGACTTACAAAAGATCAGACAGATGACAAGTTTATTTAATTTTAAGTTATAAAAGTTATAAGTTTATTTATAAGTATAAGTTTTAAAAAAGGATTCACGGGGTTACCAGATTTAATCCAACAGATATTTCAGATAATAAATAATGACCGAAGTGGTTATCCGCAGAATTCTGGGGATAACGCTATACGTTATTCGCAGAATTCTAAATGAATCTTTTGAGTCGTGAGATAGAAATCTCGGTCACATGACCGCTATTTGGAACCGCTAGGCTTAGTAAACTATAATTTTATAAAGTTGACTTTATAAATTTTAAAAGACCATAAGCGTTCAAGTCTTCCTGGTCTCATCGATAGTGCGTAGGATAGCTGGTAGTGATGTCTTGAAGTTCGATTTTCGGTCGCGGAATCTTTTTTTTTTTTTTTTGTTTGTTTGTTTGTTTTGTTTTCTTTGGTTTTTTTGTTTGTTAAATTAATTAATTTTTAATATTTTGTTCATGATTTAGGTTTAGGAATAGGTTTTAGGGTGTGGGTTAAGTTTTTTAGGTTTAGACAGTTTAGTGATGATTTTAGGGTGTGGGCGTGGGTTAGGTTTAGTCTAGGGGCTAGTGATAGGTTTTAGGTTAGGGTGTAGATTAGGTTTAGTGATAGGTTTTAAGGTGTGGGTTAGGTTTAGTGATAGGTTTTAGGGTGTGGGTTAGGTTTAGCGATGAAATTAACAACATTTTAACAAAATGGCAGCAATCGACATGAAAAGCAATAAGGCTGGCACTGAGACTTGAGAATATTTCACTTAATTCTCCCTTCCACATCGAACTATTAATAGAATTCTGGGGATAACGCTCAACGTTATCCGCAGAATTCTGGGGATAACGCCTCCCAATAATGACATTAAATTGAAAACTATTTATCTGCTGTATAAAATCATCGCATTTTAAATTGCCAAGGCGAACTGAATTAAGCTAATTTATTTTACCAAGGCTAGGTTAAATATTGTTGTTAAATATTTTAATTATTAAATATTTGAAATTTGAAGCATAGTTAATTATTGTTTTTGGCACAACCCAGCAGGGACAAGCTTAGTCTTAAGTAATCACTTGTTTTTTTTATAGCAAGGCATTCAGTTTTCTAAAAAAAACGTTTATTGTTTAAAAAAAAGACAATAACGTATCTGAAGTTGTTAATTTGCTGACCTGATTTGAGTAAATCTTTCCTTAAAATAACCCTTCAATGAGTTTCAACTCAACAAAAGTCGTAGATATCTACCAGCCAGATGAAAGGGACGCATCACCGAATAAATCTTTTATACTGAAGAGCTACATTATTTAATAACATAAGAGTACTTTCTCTTGCTTAATTAAAAATTATAATTTTTATCTAAATTACGTAAAAGTAAAGTGTAAAGTATCTTGTCATTATCATAGCGCGAAAGTTTGACAAGGAAAAATGGTGGAGTCTTCATTTTACACCAATGTATAACGTTAAATACTTAATAATATACTCAGAGCTAGAGAGCGAGTAGAGACAGAGTTACTGCGTCCATCAGTTTTTGACGAAATCTAAATTATCATATTTTTTAAATTCATATTGTCATCGTAAATCTCGCCCGGCCCCTACCCACAATTAAACACAACTTTGCTATCAGACAGCCCCCACCCCAAAAAGGCACGAAGTAATTTAAAAAATGTGATTAAAAATGCTTTTGCCATTTTTAGTATCATATAGAGCAAAATTAGCAACGCTGGCCAAACTGTGGGTAGCGAACCAATTGCGGTTCTTCTATCTTCACATTTAGGCTCGCGAAACAATTTATGAAATTTAAAATTCTCTTTTGGATTATGAAATATAAAGAATAAATAAAAGTTTAAAATAAATCTTGACCGAAAAAATTTGGTGATAATAATTTTGATCTTAATTTTAAAAATGCAAGTTTGCAGAGTTAAAGTCTGTAATGTGTCCGCAGCAGGCACTACTATTCAAGCAAAGATAGAGGCGTCTCTTCAACTGAGGCAAGTTATGCAATCGTTTCGAATATTACCCGTGCTCAGAACCTCACAACTTTCCAGTAGCGTCACTAGGGGGTGCAGTGGGGGCGGGCCGTCCTGGGTGACACCATCAAAAGGGGTGACACCAAAATGTAAAATCATGTATTTACCCGTTACTTGCCACTGGAAAACTCGGAGGAGTCCTATGCCTATGGGGTAAGTCGTGAGGGTGTGACACCACGAGCTACCGCCCCGGGTGACACCAAACCCAGTGACGCCTCTGCAACTTTTAGGTACCAATCAATAAGATTTAAAGAAACGTGATCGTTCAAAGCCTTCTCAGCAGAATCATACCCATGTTCTCTATACTATCATGAGTCTACATTCATTGTGTTTCTATTCTTGTAAAAGAACTAATCTAAACTGGGGATGCAAAATGCTTAGGTGTCATAATAAATGGGGAACATCATAGTATCATGGAATCCCCATGTCAATGAAGTTATTTAAGAAATCAAACAATGTCTTAGGCTTTATAAAAAGAAAATTGTACAAATGTAATAAAGATATAACACTGAAATGCCATCTCACCTTGATGAGATCTATATTAGAATATGCATCTTCTGTATCAAAGAGGGCATTGATATACTTTAAAAA
>MUZC01000155.1:109631-129439 GCA_002072015.1 Radix auricularia
AAAAAAAAGAAGAAGCTGCCTGATTCATTACTGGAGAATAGGAGAATATTTAAAACTGACAAGAATAACGCCATTAGTTAAATCATTAAACCTTGAAAAACAAGAGCATAGAGGAACCAAGTGTAAAGTAGTAATTATACATAAAACTATTATTCTAATTTAGAAATTCAACACAAAGATAACTTAATACAACCCTCATATAGACATAAGGATAGAACGAAAACGGGATGAGTATAAGAACGTTTTTTTTTTTAAAAAAAACGTTCTTATACTCATCCCGTTTTCGTTCTTCCCGTCCGGAATTTGTGCATGGAATGGGTTGCCTTGAGAAACCAGGAAAGCCAAAACTTTCTCAACATTTAAAACTCTAATAAGAATGTAGAACCAAACACAAACCATAGACAAGCGTCGGACGCAATAATATTCTGTATAGAAGAAGCGTGTCTAACAGATAAGATAAGATTTTCACAAATTTATCATATTAAAATATAGTTAATTGTGTTACTGTAACGCATATATTTCTACAACATAGGCATACGATTTGTGTTAAAATAAGTTGAATGTTTGAATTTAAATACCATTTTTAAAAAAAATTATTTAAAAGTAAATCACTATATGCTATAGTAATTTTTCATTTTTAGTGGGGACATGACTGTAAGTCCAAAATACTTCAATGCAGCTCTCAACAATTTTTATTTTATTTTTGCTACTGGCCTGGGGACCACTGTCAATGTTATAGAAGGAACGTATGCAACATGGCCGGCTATGCGACCGCAGTGGGCCCGAATTTTCATAAGCCCCGCCTATCTTAATTTTCACTAATTATCCTTATTAATTCCTTATCCCTACTCAGACTAGGTCCGCGATCCGTTTCGCATACTTAGCCGCATAGGGGCCCGCAATTGCTAAGACTTGCCCTTGTCTGCAATATATATGATATTTAATACACAATGGTTAAACTAATATCAACTAGGGCAATTTTTAGAATTACAGTCAGACCTTGCTAAGTCAAACTCAAATGGAGCCGATAAAAATCGAGTTACGGAGTTAGTGAAAATGGCGAAAAGGCGCAGATTAATCATAGACAATGTTGATATTGAGGGGGGGAGGGCAGCCTTACCGGCGAGAAGGCTTGACAGGAAGGAGAGGCATTGTCTGATGTTTCAATTGAAGTGAAGTCAATTTAGCTTCACCACCAAGAAAGCTCCCCCCCCCCCATATACACACACAATTTACCCCCTCCACAGTGGGAGTGTCATTTGTTCAGAAATTTCTCCAGAATAATACCCAAACGTCTAGGAAAATTCGACTAACGGAGGTTGGAATCCAAAAATATTTGAGTTAAGGAGATTTAATATATGTACATTAGTCTTATGGAATTAGGGCGGGACCTAACAATTGACTCGTTATTAGGGAAGTTCGACTTAGCAAGGCCCGACTGTCTGTAAGAAATACAGCAGATGATGAGCTTCAGTGACAGTCTCGTTGAAAATGCATCAACAAAACTCACTCATCCACCCAACACACCCACATCTCTACAAGTCCGCGCACACGAAGTAGGAAGTGTTCCTCGGGAATTAAAAGTTGGAGGCCATTGATAAGATTGACATGGTGGTCCAAACTTGCAAACTTGTGTTTTACTTGCAAGTAGTAATTTATGTTACTGCTTCAGTTTCCATAATAGTATTGTAAGGAAAGGGAATTTGGTTTTAATTGCATAAAAGTACCATAAATTAAAATACGGTAATTTATTAAAATGTTACGCCTATCCAATAAAAGTAATGTCAAATAATTTGAATTATGACCAGAATATGAAAATATTCAAATTTCTCCGTTAATTAACACCGCAATAGGCATACATAATTAATATTGACTGGGGCTGTGGAAATTAACTATTAATTTCTGAATTAATCGGGAAAAATTTTTATCGATTAAAATTGTTTTTATAACCCGGTTTTTATACCTATACCTACACTACTGGAAGAGACGTTACATTAGATAAACGAGGGGAAAAGACCTTTTTATCTATTAAAATTTTTCAACGCTATAGTCTGGAAAAGTATGTACCCAACAAAAAAATTGTAATTTTGCTAAGAATGTTCACATTAATTGCTATCAGTGTTGCTAGTTGTGAAAGGAGCTTCTCCAAACTGAAGTTGATTTTTTAAAAATGTCTTTGTTCTACAATTAATGATTTAAGACCATAAAATCTTGCAATGTTAACCACAGAACAAGATATTACAAATACTATGCAATTTTGAAAGCATAACACGATTTTTCTGCTATGAAAGTTAGTAAAGTAAATGTATAAATATGTTTACATACTAATGTATACAATTTCTTTGTACAAAATCATTTATCTATTGATACAAACTAAAAGCATAATAATTGATAATGTTTTTTTGAATGTGTTGCCTCATTGGGGGGAGGGGGCGGCGTGGATCTGCGACATCAGTAACTTTCTTGTGGCCTTTAAAAAAAAGTATCTTGTATTTTTATAAGTGTGTATTTATAGGTATATTATTTTATGCGGCATCTTTTATTACTGCTTACATAAATATAGCATGCAATGGTAAAAATGTTTCCCACCTTTACTTCGCTTCAATTACAATTATTTATTCATGTTTATTAATTTATAAAAAAATCCATCATATGATTGACTTAAGTGGTCAGCCATAAGTGACTTCACGCTATTTTTGCTGATTTTTACCCCCTACCCCTCGTCACAAATCGTCATAAAAACTTAGACTCGTTTGCCCATAATATGACGTCACAAAGCTTTGGCCACCCCTCCATAAAAACCGTATTTTTAATGTTCAATATGTCCCTAGTGTAAGGCAGCACTCTAATATCGTAACACGCGTGAAGCCATGTAAAACGCATTAAATAAAGTGTTAGTAATCAGATGGCACGACAGGCAATGATGATGATGAATCAAATATTTAAGTGGAACTTTTATTTAAAGTTGCGCGTTCTTTATGTGCCATCACCTTTGTTAAACATTCCCCTCGTCACAAATGTGTTAATCCCCCAACCCGGCGCGTTGCGTCATTTATGGATGTCTTCTTAAAAGGGCGGCAAATTGGAGACCTCCCCCTCCCCGGGTGGCAAAAGGTCTAGCTACGTCACTGACGTCGTTTATGGAAAGTTACGATAACACCGGACAATCCGTACAAAACCTGACATCTACCAACCCTAACGGCTAACGAAAACGAGAGTTCCTAGATTCTATGAATACCTTACAATGGCCCCTTATAGATCGATGAATGGATGTTATTTGATTCTATTACCCTGTGTGTGGCTGATACTAATAATGTAATGCAATCCCAGGAATTCTAATTCAAGTTTAAGTTTTGGCCGAGACCCAAAAATAGACGCCTTAGCCTTAGACTAACGCTGAACACCTGAGTTTCAATTAGTCAATTAGTGAAAACCCAAGTTATTGACCGAACCAAGAATTTAAAGTATTGATCATAGACCTTCGAGTTAATGAAAACAAGAAAGCAAGTTTAACATTATGACATTTATTATATAAGGCAAATGATCAATTTTCAATGCTATTGGATATTTTATCCCATTATCATTAACATAGACATAGTTTGGTGACATATGTTAATCGGCATAGGCTTAGCAATGATGAGCAACGACATTTTTTTTTCTAAAATAAATTATGATGTTTGCTACATAAGTTATAAGTGATTTTAGAGTACAAACATTTTTAAATTTGAATAATTTAAATAGAGTTATAGCCCACTGACAAGACATTATTAACAAAGTCATAAGCAGAACTTTCTATATTTTTATATTTTTAAAAAAAACCGAAGGAAAAAAATCGGTCAGCATAATGCGTTGGACCTGTTTCAGGCATTCAGAACAGGCTAAGGGCTAGGGGATTCCCCTTGCACAGGCGGTAGTAGCTTCCGATTGGTTCAATCTGTCATGTGATCCCAAAAATACCCCCTTCGCCTCTCTGTCTCGAATATCCTAGATGCAAAGAGTTTTGTTGTTGCTTGGAAATGCCACCGAATCCGTTTATAATTGCCAGCTGCGCCCGGTAACTGGTAACATTCATTTAGTCTTGTGATTTCTTCGTAGCGGTGGCTGTATATTACTGGATTAAGTATAAAGTGATTTATTGAAGTTTTTATTGTGGTATTAATATTTACCGTTCATTTCTACCGCCTGTGAAAAATGGATGACGTTGAGCCTGATTGTGGAACAAGTTTGAGGAAGCAGGGCAGTTTAATGGACGACCGAATTGACTCGGGTTTGGGATCAATAAATTCAATTGGATATTATTCTGGAGAAATTAATTTTTCAGTTGAAGAAGAACATTACAGAGGAAAATTTACAGATGTATCGTCTGCGAGTAATTTGGGATCTGTGGATCTTGCCAGTAAACTTTCTGACATGAAAATTGAATCGGATTCAACGGGTCAGTGTGATTCTGGTCTTGAGGAACCTCTACACATAAGCTCAGAGCATTCTGTAGATGAACTATTTCCTCGAGAAACTTGGTGCTCACCTAACTTTTCACCCCAGCAAGTAGTTGAAATATTTAGAGGAGATGAAGATGGTGACAAGTAAGTTTTTAAATACTTATAAATATATAATAATATATAAAAATATAAATTATAATTATATTGTTATTTTTCATTCACATTTCATTGAATGACAATGTCAATGACAGTCATAGTCATGAGTCATTTTTTTGTCATAGTCATAGTCATTAACTTTATTTATATTAACTACTACTACTATTAATAATTAATTATTTTGACTATGAATCACGAAGACTTTCATTATCATTTCATCATAAAATTTAATTATTACGACCATATTGAAATTGAGCGACCATATTGAAATTGAGCGCTATAATTTATAATTTAAAAAATCATTACCTTAAAAAGACTTACACTTACATAACTTATGACTATGTATTTATTACTTGAGTATAAATAATACTTATATTATTATTATTTATATACAAGAAATACTAGTATCACTTGTATAATTGACAATTGTGTATAATATATTATAATAATAATATATAATTATAATGAAAAATACTAATAGTACGACTACGTATTTATTGAATTTATTATTTATACTTTAACTTTAATAGACTTTAATGGATTTATACTAATACTAGCCTTTAACTTTAGACTTTAAATACTTTATTGAATAGGCATAATCATTATAATTATGCTCTACTCTATAACTACAAGAATATTATTATTTTATAAATTATAGTATAAGAAGGATGTTACTACAGTTACTTAGTAACTTAGGTGTTTCAAAGTAGTAGTAGTCTAAGCCTAGGTCGCTTAAGTCTACCTTTTCTAAGGCTAGTGGAGTGCCTACTAGTACTAGGCTTTGCTTAGTATTAGTCACGTCAGTTCCTAAGAACTAAGACTGGGTCTAATTAAAAATTCATTATATTTTCAAATTATTTTAATCTGATATCTGAGGTCAAAATACCAAATAATTATTAGAACTAGTGGCAAGGATTTAAGAGTTGGTTGTTAAAATAGCCCAATAATTTTCAATAATAAAGTGTATAACTTATATAAGTTCATTTTATAAGCATCTTTAAGTTAAACTTTAAGGCATTCATGTTCGTCATATGCTGGTGACTAGCGTGATGAATACCGTATTTGTTGGGAATTTAGGTGAGGTATAAATACGATTTTAAATTTAAAATCATTGCTGTTTCAGTCTCATTTGGGGCCGTTTAATTTTTTTAAAAATTACGTAAGAATTCGATTATAAACCACCCGTTTAGACATGTTCTTTGTGCGTGCTATGTCTGTAAAGGTCATCGATCGGTGTGCTGGGTGTATCTAAAAATAGGCATTTTGGAAAGTACGTTGTACTAATTTTGGATGTTCCTTGTCCGGGCCTCAGTGCTAGGAGAAATTGGGAAGGGAAGGGACTCTTTAACTAGCTAGACGGAAAACCCAGTCTTGCGCACTGCGCAAATAATAATAATAATATAAAAAAGGGGTGGGGGGATTGTAATAACTCCATCTGCCTTGCTTTGCAGGCTGCACAGATTTATAGGGGATTTCCCCGTTGCTGACCCACTTAAGTCTTTACCTATGCCTATACTATACTATACTCTATACGTAAGCAAGGCCTAAGGGACTAAGGCCTTAAAGTATAGCCAACAACATTTTTTATACGATTGATTAATGGATGTTAGTTTAAGCCATCTGTTATTCACCGTTAATAATATACTGTGATGTTAATGGTTCCAGTTAGAATTTAATTAAAACGTGGCGGTTGCGAGTTAGCCCTACTACCAGTCCCAGTATCCCAAACCCAATAATGTTGTTTAAGAATCAAGAATTAAAAATTATGTTAAAAATGAATTAAATATATTATATGGATGGTTCTTTAGTGTCGTATGGCCTACCACTGCAACAAATGATTATCCAAGCTCACGTTCACCAAGTCTAGAGATATTTGTAACGCAATGAAACGATACAGATTGTTGATAACCTGCGCATAGTTGTACTTGCTTTATTAATAACCAAAGTGGCAGTGGAGAATGTATTTTTAAATTTGAAGATAATCATTTTCATTTAATGATAATGACTTCATCCATGTATCTTTTATTAACAGTGACTTAACAAATGTATTTCCAACACATTTTTGACAAATGTAAATGTCTAAAAATGTTTTAGACAGGAGACTTCATTGATAAATAGGACATAACTTATAGTGACATTAATTAAAATTGTTACCCTTACTCTGGCAGTGAAAAGTGTGTGTGTGTGGGGAGGGTTATAAATTTAAAAATGGCTATTTTAAAAATAATAAATAGAAAGTTTGCTGCCAACTCAGCTATTATAGGCTCCCTTTGGTTATCTTGTTATTAAGAGCGATAAGATTTCCTACAAGCGCTAGTGATTAGTCTTTTGGGTGAATCCCATACATTTACATAGTATAAGTTATTATAAGAAATAGTTCAAAGTTAAAAGGCAGAAGTAAGCTTCCAATAATTCAGTAATGTACTCTGAAGTATAAATAATCTTGACCTTTGTAAGTCTTGTTCCAGCTGGAATATTTTTTTTAATTAATGAACTTCATTGTGAGTTAAGAATGGATTTTTAGGTTTGAATGCTAATTTTTATTTCAGATGATTGTTTCAATAAGTTTCTAAATATCATTGCAGTCACTTACATCTGAGCATCATTCATGGACTTCCAGAAGTAACAATGCAAATAATTGGCTTAGCACCGGATTTGGATTGGCTAAACCATACCAACAGTCTTTTGCAGACACCTTTACATATTGCAGTAATTACAAGGCAGACACGTGTGGTAAGAAGACTTATGTCTGCTGGCGCATCAGTTGATGTTAGAGACCAGTTGGGAAACACACCACTTCACAATGCTTGCAGACTGGGTTATGATGATGTTGTACTCACACTAATAACTCCAGTTAAGACTGAGGAAACCCGACAAAATAAATATGAAATTTCTACTCAGACATTTCCCTTGGACTTGGAGTCAAAAAATTATGAAGGTTTGTAAATATTTTGTTGTTTGTTGTATTTAATTAAGTTAAGCAATTCAATAATTATTATACTTTAATATAAAGTAGCAGTCTTAAAAATTCTTTAACTCTCTAGTGAAAAATATTTTTAATTTCATGCAATGTTTCTTTAAGCTGTGCAGCAGTTTAGAATTACAGCACAGCAAATTTTGCAGAATATGCTAAAAATGGATTTTGTACAACTTTGCACACTAGTTTTTTGCTTTGCACACAGTCCAAAGAACCTTGGGAACATGTTTTAATGACTATGTTAATGATTAAAGACATTTATTGACCTTGTTAAATTCTTTAAAATGAAATAGTAGTCTTGTCTGTCTGTAACCTCAATTATTGGTACACAATTTATCATCATTTATCATATTTTTTTTAAAGGTCTAACATGTCTTCACCTGGCTGCTATTGGTGGCCACCTCAGTGTTATGAGGCTTTTACTCTTGCACGGGGCCAACATTAACACCGCAGAGGGCAAGAGTGGTCGGACAGTCCTTCATCTTGCTGCTGAGTGGGGAAACATGGACATTTTGAAATTTTTAGTATCAAGACGAGAAACAGATATCGATGCAAGAACGTATGCAGGGCTAACACCTATTCTCCTTGCTTTTGGGCGAAGTCATGGAGATATTGTTGAAGAATTATTGAACCATGGAGCTTCTTGTGAAACCTTGTCACTAAGTGATGATTCTGATGCAGATATTTCAGATGAGGAAATGGTGGGTTATTTTTTTAAATTAATGTTTTATGATATAAATAATAATTTTAAAATGTTACTGCTTGATTTTTTAATATCATGAAAAGAAATAAATCTATCCCCCCATTTCAGTCATATTTTGAAATCTTGTTGTTGATGTTATTTTATTTCCTATATTTTACAAATTCACTTTACTATGAACATTAAGTTTCCCTAAACTAAAGCCTGTTTCAATTTTCAATAAATTATTTCCGTAGGTTGAGGAAGCACCAAGCTTGAAGCCATTTGGAGCATTACCCCAAAGAGTTTGTCAGAATACTTATGGATAAATCAGACATTCTGGATCTTTGTGATAGGCAAAAGAGCAAGTCAATCCAGATGTGGCAATATCCAAAGAACAGTGCCATTGCATTCAGCCTGTCAGATGGAACTGTAGTTCCCTGTTCACCAGGAGTCTTGAACTAAAGGCCTAGAGCGATACCATGTTGAAATGCAGCCAGAAATAACTCTGAAAGTATTTTAGAAAAATAAATGAAGTTGTTATTTATTTTTTTAAATTATTTAAGTAATTTAATTGCAAATAGGTCAAGTCTTTTCATTTGATTTTTTACATCACTTTACTTAGAAAGTAAGGAATTCTCAATAGACAAAGGATTTTTATCAGATCTTTTTTTCATGGCTGTTTTCATGTTACTCAGGGAGAAATAGTGCGCAATAATCTCAAGGCTCTAAATCAAAGGTTCATTTTAAAGCTAAAGTGGGGAGTTTTCTCAATTATTTTTTAAAGTGAAGCACTTGTTTCTTTTTGTTTGTTTTATTTATAATTGGAATTTTAGCTTTTTATTAAATCAATCCAATCTTTAATTTTAAAATTAAAATTTCTCCCTGCTAAAAGAAATCTAGTTTAACATATTAATTTATTGATTTTCAATTAGAAACAGTTTTTGCAGTTGAATACTTAAAGAGGTTCTTAGCATCATTTAAGCAAGAAATAATCTTGTTTTTAATGTACCAGTGACCACTGTACCAACTCAATAGTGAAATTATTTTCATTAATTGGGCCTTTTGGATTTCAACTGAATGAGAAAGGAAAAAAAAAAACTTTACTGTTCCTTATTATTGAATTGTGTTGAAACACCTAAGATACAAAGAGATTGCTTAATGTTTGGCCAGGTTTCAAATTCAATTACCTGTATTTAAAATTTTATTTTTATATTATTTTTTAAAGTAATTGTTTCCTCAATTTCACTGTAAAAAATTACTAGTAATTTTGGCAGCAATAACATTTTTATGGGTCCATTTGGACGATTCCGGAATATTTCAATTCTTGTATTAGTTTTATTGAATTGGTGAGATTCTGTGTTGTACCAGAAACATAAAGAAACAAAAAGCATGTTCTGATATTTGATTGACGAGATTAGATGTCATTGTAGTTGCCTATGAGGAGTTAAGAGAACATTACCACAAGTGTGGATTATGGATTAATTTATTGATGACTTTGTTGATGGCATAAGTGTGGTGAAAATGGCAGAACACTCAACAGCTGTTGATGAAAGTGTATAATAAGTATGCATTGTATATGATGAAAAGACTTTATAATTCTTTGTTTGCTGTGAACATGGGAACACTCGCCATTGATCTGGATTCGCAAAATTCAACAGCAGTCACAGCCGATGGTGGTTTAACTTTTAGTGCTGTATGAATGGCAGTACACACTGCTGTCTGTGTCGTGTGTGTGTGGCAACCAATGCTGTTGATTGAGGGGTGCTGAGAGACCTCTGTTGGTTACATAGGCCAATGTAAATGTGTATAGTGTAGAGCAAGACTATGTAATCCTCAAATATAAATGACGCTCATTGGCATTGATCCCTTGGGTTGTCATATAAAGTAAACCATTCACCTTCTTTACTTCTTGCACATGTTGATTAAATAAATATTTGGTATTAGTATTATGACTACTTACTTGTTACCTTTTTTTTTATTGTCTTTGTTGTTGTTTGTTTTTTTTCAAAAAGAAGTTTTGGTTTTGTAAATTAATTATAGACTATTAATTTTCCTTTTTAAATGAATTTTAAAAATGGTAATACATACATGGGTACTTTGAGATGAGATTTGGGAATGTCCTTCCTAGACTGCTGGGATCAATATCTTTGCTCTTAAAATAAAAATGGTAAAGTTACAGGCTCAGACATTTGGAAGTGAGGACTTCAGTTGTTTTTACACCTGATCCTCATTGAAAAATTTGGGCAAACTCTTTGCTTAAGTGATCCATCATTTGTCTGGAATTTGATTTTTGTATGTGTTTTAACTCTGATCAACAACCGAGAAAAAAAACCCATCTATTTGACACCACCCCCCTCCCCCATACAGGGCCATTTTTATTGCATTGGGAAACTGACAAAATTCCTGTTGATTAGTTATATAAAGAATACAATTATTTTGAGCAACCATCATAGTATTCTCAGTAAACAGAGTCTAATAATTTTAACTTTGGATTTTGGATTTACACTTACACTCCTTATGTTGAACTTTGAGGATGGGATGTTACGTTAAATGATTTAAATGTTTGATGAGTTAAAATCTTAGCTGGTTCCCAACACTGATACCTGGCTTAAATAATTCGTGTGGCGTGTGTATCGTTTTAAATAGACATGTGTGATTTGCTTGATTTCATTAGTGTTTTCGAGTGTGGATAATAGACTTGATTGGCTGTTTTTTTTTAATTTGTTGGTTACAGGGGCGGATTAAGATTGCACGGGGCCCCTGGCTGCTATCCCACCTAAGGCCCGGTCCAGCCACTTTTATTATATAATATACTAAGTTTGTTGGGCCTTTAATCATTTGGGGCCCCTGGCTTTAGCCCAATCAGCACCCCCCCCCTTAATCCGCCATAGGTTGGTCATATCCAAACGAAAATTTTTCTGAAGCTGTAAGAAACTCTCATTACTCATCTAATTGTGGTTTGACTCCACAAAGTCGTCAAAGATTCATATCCAAGCTGTATCGACCAGCGTAGTTAGTCTCACCGGCTGTTCCCGGATTGTAGGTGTTGAAAGGGAAACGTTTGGTTTTCCATTTAACAATTACACTGTATGAAATTTTAAAGCGAAAAGGAAATGTCATGTCGGCTGCATGGCAACAATTCTTTTCAGGAATGCCATTCGGATGGAAATTAAACCAAATGATGGTAATTTTCGCGCAATAATGTCCCAAATTTCAATTTAAAAGTTAAAAGCCCTGTCAAGTTTGATGTACGGCATATTAATAATATTGTTAAAACTTTTGAATCATGACATTTAAGATTACAGTCCAGCAGACGTCAACTCCAGTAGGCTGCATTCAGCGGTAGTTAAATAACGATAGATGATAAGAGTCAATCGACTGAAGTAAAAAGCCGCACTCGCCAAGGAATTAAGTAGACCAAATTTTAATAATATTCTATAAACCAATAATTGAAGACTAAATAATTTGCTATATTCATAATGAAAAAGAGTTCTGACCAGAAATTGCATAAGAAGAAGGGCGTTTTTTTTTGTTGTTTTTTTTAAATGTTTTTTTTAAGGGGCGTCATTTCTAGACAATATGATAGTTTTTTTCCTGAATGGGGCTGTGAAATCTAGGCCACCTAGATAATGTCTGGCCCAGACACGGCGTCAAAAAAAAAAGCTTTGCCACCATTAACTTTGACAATTTATTAAGAATTTTATAGGTCACCTCTGCGATCAACAGGAAGAAGACCCAGAGGCTTGCGCCATGATTCGAATCTGTGGTTTTCCAGATTATGGCTGACAAAGGCCCACCCGACCCCCCCTCCCATTCCTGGTTTGTTTGCCTCAAAGGGTGGGAAATAACCACTATCGTGACCTGGTCACACTGCATGGCTGAGCGATCGTCTGCTGACGGGAAAACCAGATCCGATCTGCGTTGTGCCGCGTTTTTACCTACGGGATTGTCCTAGTTTCAACAGTACTTAGTACAGTACTTGATTGCTTACGATTACAAGGGTATGGCTATGGTACAGTTTAGACCTACACGGCCCGAAGATTTAAAGTAGTGGGGGAGGGGGATGAAAGAGGTGTAAGTGGGGCTTGCCGCGTCAAATTTTGACTATGATATTAGCCTACATTACTGCTTACATAAGGCACGATTGTTTGTAGGATGTACGGTAACGTATGGAATATAATATAATGGTAATATGCCATCCGATGGAGGGGTGGGGAAGGTTCGTATCTGGAATTTCTCAATAATTATTTAAGTTTTAATTTTGATGTGCGATGCCTGGAATTTTCTATTTAGGAGAAAATGATGTTAATCTAATCTGGGTCTTTCCCACATTAGTCAACTTATTTTGAGAAATTTGAAAAACATAGACATGGGCTAGATAATTGACTATTTTATAAGTTCACAAAATGTTTCTTTAATAACACAAAATACTTTCATGAGGGCTGGGCTTTAGTGTTTGCTTGTCTTGGTTAAGCTGAGATTCGCACGCAATCAAAAGATCAAAACTCATGAATTCAACACTGCTCTAACACTAACAGTGTAACAGTCCCATGTTTTGTTTTTGTTATTTTGTTGTGTGTGTTTTTTTTTTTTGTACTGTAAATTTTTAGTACTAATTACTAATACTGTTAATGAACTTTCCAATTAATGACTAATGCAGGGTTCAAAAGCATTGACTACGGTCAAGGGAGGATTGTGTATGTGCGTGTGTGTGTGTGGGGGGGGGGGGGGCTAAGTTCTGCTTCAGCGCAACTCAGAACTTTTGTCACTGAAATGATGGATCCATTTAATGATTAGTCTAAGTCTAGTAATTGAGCTTCAAAGGCAGGAAGTTCCGGCAAAGTCCCCCGGCATCTGCCATGACAAACAAACAAAAAAATAAAAATAATAATAATGGAGCCCTAATCAGTCTAATGTGGTTCCTAAGCTTATGACTGGGTGGGGCCATATTGGTATCGGGTAGACTTGGGAAAATCCAGTGACCAGTGCCTTCCTTTGGTCTCATCATGCGGGACACTTCAGAACGTTTTTTCCTGGGTGTTCGCATACCTCCACCACTAGCGTGGACGGCCCCGAATGGGCTGGTTGCCACTTAGTAATCTTCACTTTGGAGGAAGGGGTAGTGGCTTTAAAATGTTCCCGGTGAAATTTGACTTTAAGAGTCCTAAGGGGTAGCGCGGGTACCTATGTTATTCCATATGAAATTTTAGAGAGTGAGTGATGGTTCCACAAATAATGGGCCCATGACCATGTAATTAATGATTATTGATCATTTTTATTGATTGGTGCCTGCAACCATGGTGGCAGGGCTGGTGTTAGGCCATTGCAACCTATACGGTCGCAGTGGGCCCCGCAATTTCATCGGCCCCACCTATCGTAATTTTCACTCATTATCCTATATTATTTCCTTATCCCTACCCAAACTGGGCCCCACGCAATCCGTTTCGCATACTAAGTCGCATGGGGCCTCGCAATAGCTAACACCGGCCCTGCATGGCGGTGCATATATTAATGCTTCCCAGTAATCAACAGGCCATGCAACGATGGGTTCACAAAACATGGTACCCATGAAATGATGGTTGGGACATGTAATGCACGACTACTGCGTTTGGGCACATCATCAGGGCCGGATTTAGGCAATAGGCAAATTAGGCAGCCGCTTAGGGTCTCCGATTAGTCTCATCATTTGTGGGGGCCTGGCACAAGAATCTTTCCACATTTATTTATTTATTTTTTAAAATTACATGTAGGGCCACCAAATTAAATCCGTCTAGGGCCTCCAGTTCCCTTAGGCCGGCTCTGACCTCATAAAGCTAATTTAACCGGTCGCATAATATGTGATCCGGCGGCGACAATGTAAATCTAATACATATTTTCAACACTGTGGTATACAGAGGCGTCAATAGGGTTGGTGTTACCCGGGGCGGTAGCTCATGGTGTCACCCCCTCATGATTTAACCCATATAACTCCTCCGAGTTTTCCAGTGCCCAAAAAAACGGGAATATATAGAATTTTACTGTCTGGTGTCACCCCTCCTGATGGTGTCACCCGGGGTGGCCCGCCCCCACCACACCCCCCTAGTGAGTGACGCCACTGGTGGTATACTAATTATTGTTAACTTCATTGTACGTAATATTTACGATATCAAAGCAACTAGCACCACCTTCTTATTCCCTCCCCCCCCCCACCCATCCAAACCATGTCAAAAATTATAGCGTAACAACGATCGGACGATCGGGGACAGAGTGATGTCAGCGATTTCAAAGTAGGGAAAAGCCCATGTGAACCTATGTCAACAGAAGTACGTAGAACTCCACCCATCCAGGGCTACGGTATAGACCAGATACACATGTAGCCTACACATACGTCTGTCATTCATAATCGCTTCCTTGTTGAAGCATTGGGGGTAGGGTTGGGCACTCCACTGGGAAGCGGACTGCGGATATACCAGACAACACCGCCTGTTTTTGGATTTCATTTCGTTTGAAGCGAATCGCAATAAATTGTATTTGTATCTTGAACTTTAAGTCGAAATACCGCACCCACTAAAACTTCGCCAGCGTATTTAATCAATCTTTATAGCCTACTCCCATCTGCTACACATGAAGGCTTTTTTTTATTAGTAATAATGTTTCAGTACTTATCAGCGTTAAAAATTTGCAATTTGATGGCTTATAATTTAAATTTATAAATGAATACTAAGAACAAAATTCAGGAACGCAACTATCGAGATTCATTCGTTAAAACGCAATGGGGGAAAAGGGATTGGAGGGGGTTGGAAAGTGTTGGTAGGTAATATATTGCTTTAAACATGAAAGTTAACTTATAAATGAACATAAAAGCTCTTCGATATAATTTTGAAGCTTGTTTAATTATTGAAACATTAATTTATTGCAAGAACCCTTCTCAATTAAATCTAATACATCGAAGGTAATTGCTTTTTGTTGATTTACTCAATTACTGCTAAAATTGAAACGAATAGCATGGAAAATAGTATTAATAGATAATATTATGGCCTATACTTTTTTTAGGTTTAATTATTTGTTATACTAGGAAATCGAATTTTAAAGTAATTAGGTATATTATTATTTTTTTTAAAGCAAAAAAGATACCTTGATTCAGTGGCGAGGCTGGGGAGGGGGCAGGCAGCACTCATTCAAAGAGCGGCATTTGTGGGCATTTGAAAATTAAAGCCATTTCCGAAAACCAGCCCTTTTCTTTTGAAGGAGGGAAACCATTGAAACAAAAAGAATCTCAATTTTGAGTTTTAATTAACGGATTCATGCAACATTTGTTTTATGACATACTGATTGTTATAAATAACGCAAAACCGTTTAAAAATTTAAAAACGTTCAAAAAAGGTACCGATTTGTTAGGAAATTTAAGCAATAAAGTCACAGATGGCACTTTTATAAGAAAACTACACAAAAACAATAACACATCACGGCTGGTCCGAATATATGTCGTAGTATTACTATCGCACGACAGTTTTAGCGTGAAATTTTGGACATTTGCAGAATGATGCGCTAACAAGTACCCACATAAAAAGGTGGTTCAAATATTGTGTTTAACTTGCAAGTAGTAAATTATATTACCTTTCAGGTTTCATAAAATTATTTTAAGATAACTTATTAAAAATTAAATTTACTTTTTTTTATTGCATTAAAGTAGCACATATAGCTTGTGTTTTTCATTAAAGTACGGTTATTCATTAAAAATGAACGGCTATTCATTTCTCCGTTAATAAACACCACAATAACTTAAACAATTCCGAAAAAGACATACTTAAAATTCTCAAGTGTCTTGGAAAATTAACATCTGAAGTAACTATTAAAACGAGATCAGATGCTGGAATTTTACTCAGTTCAATGCAATCTTTTTCTTTTCTATGATTCTAAATTTATGGGAACCCGTTTTTTTTAAGTAATGCAAACCATGCAAACCCATTTCATGGAACAAAGATATGTGCTAATACAGAACGCTGTTATAGAGAGTTGGAGATATTGACTGAATACCGAGTTAAAAGGAGAAAACTATGAGTGGGGAAAATTCAGAAGACGTGGTTCTATCTTTAGATTAAGAAGTACGACGAGAACTATTTTTATCCATAGATGAAATTATAAAAGAAAATAAAAGCACGCAAAGATGAGTTACAGGTCCATGCAAGAAAATATTTGTGTATATACTAACTAGCCAACTAAATGAAGGATTTGAATATCAAATAAATTTCATTATGGAAATTCATAAAGAATAGTTCAATATTGAAAGAAAAGGGATCCAGGTTTTTATTACTGCTTACATAAGTAGGGCATGCAATGGTAAAATTGTTCCCCACCTTTTACAATGTACTTCGTTTCAATTACAATTATTTATTCATGTTTATTAATTTATTTTAAAAAATCATCATATGATCAACTTAAGGGTCCGTAAATAAATGACATCACGTGCTTTGGCTGATTTTTCACCCCTTGCCCCTTCGTCACACGGCGTCACTAAATGGAAACTTAGACCCCTTCCTCGATGTGACGGGACAAAGTTCCCCTCATAAAAGCGGTATTTTCTATTTGAAAATGAGCATGTTTAAAATCCTTTTTGTGTGTGTTGTGGTCATGTGGTCATTTAAATGTTTTTAGTTAAAAGGTGCACTCTAATATTGCAACACGGGCGAAAACACGTAAAACGTCATCGATTAAAGTGTGGGTAATCATATATTTCAGTGTAGCTTTAATTTAAAGTCGCGTGTTTTGATGACGTCAAATGTGTGACCCCCCCCCCCGGTGCGTGACGTCATTATAGGGCGGCAAATTGGAGACCGCTCCGGGCGGCAAAAGCTCTAGCTACGCCACCGCGCCTTGATTCGAAATGTCAAATAGACATAAAGACAAAAACACCTTTTTTATTCCATATGCAAGAACAAACACATACAAGTTTTCTTTCTTTCCGTCCGGTATTCGGGCGTGGAATGGGTTGCCTGAAGAAACCAGGAAAGCCACCACTTTATCATCTTTTAAAACTCTAGTAAGAATACAGGACTAAACACAAACCATAGAAATACGTAGGACGCAATAATCTTCTGTACAGAAGGAGCGTCTGTAACATATAAGATAAGATAAGATAAGAGTTTTTGATTTGTTGCACGTTGAACGCAAACCACCAAATACTTGGATAATTTGATTGTTGCACTGCACACTTTGCAGTCATCGACTCAAAGAGTCGTGCAGTGGCGTAGCGAGGGGGGGCATGGGGGGCGAATGCCCCCGGGCGCCACGTTAGGGGGGCGCCAAAATGAGTATTAAAACTCATTATTTAATTTCATTTTAATGTAAATTAATGTATCCCAAATACGTTTGCAAGATTGAATGTTGGAGCTCCGAACATATCTTTATTACAAAACAGTTGTTAAACATGATTTAGGCGCCCCCATTGAGCGTTAAGGGGCGCCATTCTACTCATAAATAAATGACAAATCCTAATGTAGGATTGCTGATGTGTTGTTTTTTTTTAATTTAAACAACTGTTAGTTGATGGTAGTGAGCAGTAAGAGACCAATACGATTCTTTTAATAGAGCTACCAGAGACGACACTAAAAGCAACCAAAATTACCAAGACAAGAAAAAGGAGTGGCTTAAAGCAGTGGTTCTCACCCTGTGGTCCATGGACCACTAGTGGTCCGCGAAGATTTGCCAGGTGGTCCGTGAGAGAAGCATGAAATTTACGCACTGTAGGATTAATCGAGATAGACTAGCAAGTAAAAGAATTAACGCAGAATTAAATATATTTCTGATCTGGCCATAATGGTTTTTAATTTTATCAAGCTCGTCAATTAAATTCTCGTCTCTTTGATTTCTTATGCTCGAATATGAATCTTGAACGTTAACAGTTACTAATGTATACTGAAGTTCGCTGGTTATCTGACTGTTTTAATTACGCGATGACGTAAGAGATTTTCATGTAGAAATAACTCAAAGCTTGTTGATAGTTTGAACCATGGTTAATGGGTTGCTGTTCTGGCTTACTTGGCTGAAATTTTTGAAAAGCTCAATAAACTTAATTCCACTCGGCAAGGAAAGCAGATACATTATATGACTCTCAGTGACAGAATGTCCGCGTTTTTTCGAAAAAGCTTGATCTTTGAAAAAAAAAATTATTTCAAGGTAACTTTGAGATGTTTGATAAATTGTACGAAATCACCGAAAAACCAGAAAATGCAGAAATAATTTTTAGTAGTGGCCCGTAGTTAAGGCACATATTTTTCAAGTGGTCCTGGAATCTCAAAAGGTTGAAAACCACTGGCTAACAGAATGGTTAATACGCGTCCCTTTGCTGCATGTTGTGACTCTTTAAAAAGATAAATCTTACTTCCCCAATTCTCATGTGGAGGGAGTAAAGTGGGAGAGGGGAGGGAAGATCTCTCCTCTCACGGGCTTGTATCGGAGTGTCAAAGCAAGTTGGATTCCTTTCATATGAAACATCAGGCACCGCCTTTCTTTCCTGTCCATCGTCGATAAAACTTGTTGCTCAGTAGGATCTAGGTTTAGTATCTTATTTATCACCGGAAATCCAAAATGAATGTATCCACCTACTTACATCGACTGTAAGGAATCAGCTGTTGAGTGAAATCAGAAAACACAAGTACTACGGTATCTTACTTTACTCCAATCGATCTAGGACACCGGAAAAGCTTTCTCAAGTCATCATATTTGTGGATGTGGATTTACAAACTAAAAAGTAACTATCAAAGAATCATTTTCAGATTTTGCAAAGATACATTCCAAAGACGCAAAAAGCCTTGAAATAGTTATCGTAGAGAAACTGGAATCTAATAGCATACTACTATCCGACGGTCGGTCACGATGTTATGACAATGCTTCTGTAATGACCGGGAATGTTTCCGGCCTTCAACAGCGAAAATGTGCTAGAAATTACAAAGCATTGTTCATCAACTGTGGCAACCACAGCTTAAAATTTAGCAAGAGTACACTTAACTAAACATGATCCAGTTGTTATCACGTTTTTGGAACAGTTAAAAGTATAGATTTATGTTTTCTCCCTTTCAACAACTCGTTGGGAAAAAATTAAAAAAAGATTTGTGCCAATCACAATGAAGAGGGAGTCTGAAACACGTAGGATTGCACGATCAGAAGCTGTTATAGCAATTTATGAAGGACTAGATGACATGGCAGGGCTGTTGGAAAAATTATCAGAACATACAAATATGACGCCTGACACCAGAAGTGATGCAGAAGCTTTGCTGGTAGGTATATAAAACTTTAACTTCCTAGATTTTAAACATTTCTGGAACATCATACTTGATAAAATTGATAGTGTCCAGAAACGGTTCCAGAATCCTACTGTGAGTTTCAAGGAAGCTTAATCTGATCTTGAATCGCTTGAGCAAGAAATTGTCAACATTCATGTTAGTTTGAGCCATGTTGCGGTAGACAATGGGAAAGAAGATGCACGACTTGGAGAATCGAGTTTGACAGAAGATTAGACGACATCGGAGGATGCCTTCGAGAATTAAAAAGAGATGCAGAACTTTCTCCATAAGAA
>MUZC01000155.1:132417-156933 GCA_002072015.1 Radix auricularia
AAATATAAAAACTGATTCATCACTAATTTTCGGATTCCCCATGTAGTTAGAAGCATGAAACTTTAAGGAAACTGTTGAGTACACACCCGGGCTGGTAACAAGCGAAACAAATATTTAAATTGCCACTCAATGGGAGACGGGGAGCCAAATGTATTTTTTTCTAAAATACAAAGTTAATCACAAATTCTTAAAACATCCTGTGCAGGTAAAAGCATGCATATTTGGGATGGTAGCAGGCAAACTTATCACTCAATTGCAGTTTTTTCACCTTATATTAGCTAAATTACAAATAAACAAAAACTTTGGATACTCTGTAAATGCATTTTTTTTAAAAACTCGGAAGATACAAATTTGAAGACCTATGTTAAAATTCGTTTGGTCAATAAAATAATATTTTTTCAATCTTTTGTGACCCTTGGCCCCTAATCTCTTTTTCGTTAACGTTTAAAACATTTTACCATTCGTTACCACTCTATTTTTTAAATCAAATTTGGACTAACAAACATATTCATCATGATCCAAATGGAAATAAGCTGTTGTTTTGAACTATACAATTTGCAACCATAGGGCCACGGACCCACATTTTAGTTTTTAAAAATAAGTTTTAATTTTTAATAGCAAAAACACATTTTAGGACCGGAGACCGGTTTGTTATTTTTAACATTAGTTATGTAAAAGGTAATTTAAAAATTGTCTATTGAGTTAATGGATAAATTATTGAACAAAAGAGATTTTTAAAATAATACAATTTCCAATGGGGTTATGAACTTTTAACGTCTGTTCCAAGACGGTTTAGTTAATATATTTAGCATATCCATCACGATTTAGATTGAAATCAAAGGGATATTGAATTAGTGTTTACCGCTTCCAAGCGCTAACTGAAATCTTAAAATACCGCTGCAAAGCGCGGGTAATTAGCTAGTATATATATATATCGAAAAGATTTCATAACAATTTATTAAAACATTTTTTTTAAGAAAAATTTTCGCTGCGAGCAGGGTTCGAACCTGCGCGGGAAGATCCCATTGGATTTCAAGTCCAACGCCTTAACCACTCGGCCATCACAGCTCTATATTTGCAGTCAGAGGCAAAATTATTTAATTCCTTGGCGATGGACTTAATATTCATTATCTTATTAACTAAGCTTGGAGATTTCTTGCCTTAGAGTACTTAGACGTAGCAACGTTTAAATGAAAAAAGAATATAAAAAATATACCTTTTCATCGTGCCCGTTTTTTTTTACATTAATTATGAATAATAAATAATTTTTATAAGCATTTTGAAGCATTTAATTTGTAATTTGCATTGCTGCAATCGGCAATTATTGATGATAATAATAATAATAATAATAATAATGACATTAATATATATAATATATATATTATAATAAAATTATTTTAATTATAAATAATAAGCCGTAAAGCCTGTACAATTTCATTTTATTTAACTTTAATTTAACGTTTTCTATTTTTCAACATCATGACATATCGGATCATATCCTATTTTCAGAGCTTGAATTTTCGTAACCAAAAATATTTATTCCTTATTTATATACCAGTACCAGGTAATTTTTAAGAACAAAGTTTTTAGCCTGAACCGGGTGCTGACACGGCTCACATTGACACCCGGATATACCGAGTACTACACGCCCTAGAGTTAGACTTAGAGCCTGGAATAACCCGGCCCGGCCGTGAAACGGAATTAATCTCGGGTGTAAAAGTAAATTTACAATACAATTACAGTACATGCGCAAATTTTAAAATCGTTTTGCGTTACACATTTAATATTTCTCTGTGACATTAAGTAAATTAGTGTTCAAAGTGTTTTGTAATCGGGAGAAACAGTTTAGGTTAAAGTTAAGTAAGTCAACTTGACTTGACTTAAACTTAGTTTACTTTAGGCTTTAGGTTATTAAATTACAAGTTACAGTCACAGTTTCAGTTAGGTCAGTTAATGCTTAATATTTGAGTGATGACAATGTTGAATGTTATGACAGATATGATAGTGATTTTCTATAACTGACCACTATTACTATTACTATTAATCGTAATAATCGTACCATGACCATATGTTTTTGACTTAGACTTAGACTAAGTCTAAGTCTTAGTTATAGTTAGACGTTCCTGCGCCTGTAATGTTATTAATAATATTATTAACTATAGACTATGTTATGACTATGTTAAATTTTAAATATGTTGTAAAGATAATAATAATATTAATATCAAGCCCTTTACTTTCTATTAATTATTAATGAATGCAAATTTCATTTCATTAACATGACATCACTGATATCTTAATTATAATTTTGAAATTTTTAGTGAAGTACCGAAGTACCTATTAATGAATGGAATTAATGTTAATGAATGGTAATTAAACTAATTATAGTTTATAGTTATAGTATAGCCTTATTTACTAATTTAAAATTTTAAGTTTTAATTTTAAGTATGAGAACAACTAAAGTAAGACTAAATTTCTAAAGTCTAAAGTAAAGACTATAAAACACTTTGTCTTAGACTTAGACTTAACTTACATTTACATTGTTAATAAAGTTACTGTTACAGTTACAATTCAATAAAGTATCTAGACTTGTCTAGACCTAGACTTTGTAAATTAAATTTAAGTATACAACTAAAACAAATTGTTTAGTATTTATACTATGTTATATATTATATAAATTAAATATATATATATATTATATATATATATATAAATGCAATATATATATACTATTAGTCTATATACTAGATCTACTGTTTGTGAACTTTGATTTTAATGTTCAAGAAAATCACAAGGTGCGCCACACCCACGCATTTACTCAGTGTTTTAATTTCTGCTCTGTGGAATACAATAATTAAAAAAAAACTATGTTAAAAGTTATTGTATAGTTTAAACTTCTTCATACTATAAAATATAAGTCATAAGGTCAAGTTATATACATTTATTATGTCTCAAAGTAGCAGGCAAGTTAGTAAAATTTGGAAATATTTTACAATAAATTCATTGGATGCAAGCAAAGCAAATTGTAATATTTGCAAGGAGAAATATTCTCGAGGAGGAAAGGATCCACGGAACTATGGCACGAAGATTTTTATCAACCATTTGCAGTCCCAGCATCCAGTTGAATACAGCGACTTTGCAGCATTGACAGAAAATGAAAAAAAGCGAAAGAGAAAGGAAGATGCTGTAACACCCTCTGTTAAACGAGGAACAAGTTCACGTAAGCAGGCAAATTTGTATCCGTACTTTGAAAAATCAAACTCTAACAATAGTCGCCAGATAACTATAACAGCTTCAATAGCCAGGATGCTTGCATCAAATACATTACCTTTCTCTTTTGTAGAAAATTCAGCGTTCAAGGAATTATTACATGTACTAGAACCTCGCTACACCATTCCAAGTCGACAAACATTTTCTCGATCAGTAATCCCTGATATGTATTTTAGGGCACGAACAATACTGGAAAGAGAAATCTCTAAGGTCAATCTTCTTAGCTTCACAACTGATGTTTGGACAACTGTGAACACTTTAAATGCCTTTCTTAGCCTAACTGTTCATTGGATAGATGAATCCTGGAATCGTAAATTAGCTTTTCTGCAGCTTCGACAGATGGAGGGAAATCACACTGGTGAGGTTATCGCTACAGAAGTGATGTCAATCCTGGATGATTGGCAGATTCAGAGAAGCAGATGTGGTGTTCTGGTACATGATAATGGAGTAAATATGGTCAAAGCAGCTCGCCTTGTCTCATTGCATGATCTTGGTTGTTACATTAATACGATTCAGCAGGTAGTAAATGATGGTCTGAAAGCTCAATGGGCTGTGATGGACACTATAGCAGCTGCTCGTTTAATTGTTGGTCATTTCCATTATTCAACAATAGCCACTGAAACTCTGAAGGGGATCCAACGAACTCTGAATTGTGAGGCATCCCCTCATCCACAAAATAAGCTAATCCAAGATGTTGCAACGCGATGGACTTCAACATTCTACATGCTTGAGCGTCTCTTGGAACAAAAAAAAGCAATCACATTATATTGCCAAAATGTGGAAATGACCAATCTTACAGCAAGTCAATGGAATATATGTGAACATTTAATCAAGACATTAAGACCATTTGAAGAAGAAACAAAAAAGGCAAGTTTAACATGTTCTTCAGCAGGAATGATTATTCCTGGAGTACGACTGCTTCAGAGATTTCTTGAAAGGCCAGCTAACCCAGGAGATGATGCAGGAATGCAACCAATGAGAACAGAAATGCTCAAGTCATGGAAATCTCATTTTGGGGGTGTTGAACAAGACAAAGTATGTGCTCTTGCAACAGTCCTGGAACCAACTTACAAGCTTTTCTTTTTTACAACAGATGAGGCAAAGTCCAATGCCATTAAATGGCTCTTGGAAGAAGCTATTAGCCAAAAACTTCAACATGAAAATCAGCAGCACAGAGATGATGTTATTACAAATTCAATGGCTGCAACTGCATCACCGGTATCATCACTTGATGCCTACTGGCAAGAATTTGTACCAGTGCAGAACACATCAACTTCTGATTCTGATGAAAACATTTGCCAGCGAGAAATCGATGCTTACCTTAGTGATCCTCTTTACCCACGCCACACTCCACCAGAGGATGCCACAGTTTACTGGAGAGCAAATGCAGCTAGATTTCCATTTCTGGCATTGTGCGCTCAAAAGTATCTGGCCACACCCCCATCCGTCAAGGACAGTGAGTGTGTATTTAATTCAGCAGGCTTAATTTGTGATGATCATAGATCACCAATTTCCTCAAAAAAAACAGAAATGCTTTTATTTTTGAAGATGAACATGACACTGCTGGATACCAGTAATTAGCACATTTATATTCTGATTTGAAAATTATCAAATAACTGACCGAATGATCAGCTTAGACTTAAGTTATAAGGTACGCCAACTAAAATAAACATAAAATAAATGTTGGCTTAGTGAAATTTTAATAGTATGAAAATAATTCTATTTTTGCTGATGTATAATCAGGACACCTGACATCTTTTTAAATATGTTACGTGAATGTCTGTCTTATATTTTGCTTAACATGGCTAAAAAATATATAATTTGTTTTAAGTCTATTAGAAATATCACTCTGATTCATTTTTTGATTAATAGCAACCCAATATATTTAGAGTGTCTTTTATATAATTATTATAATGAATTATTTGTATTTAATATATTGACATTGACAAAGAATCACTATCAATACTATCATGGGTGATTCCAATATAGATGTACATATGGAACCCCTCCCTGCAAAAAAAACAACAACAGCAAAAACTACTGCTACTGGACAGTACTTGCAGAAGTTAAAGGGGAATGCACCTTTCTTTTCCATATACTTTTAATAATTTGGTAAAAAGCATTTCCAGTGTGTAAGTTTGTATAACAGTTTTTTGTATGGGGTATGTCATAAAATGTGAATTTTTTGGGAGGTGATAGCAAATTAGAATATTTTTGCCAGCAACAAAATGCGGCCACAAGGTTGTCTAAATTTTAGATAAATTTTATGACTTTAACTTTAGCAAAATTTACTAGAGGGCTTTATTTTGGTTGTAGGGCCATCAATTCCAGAACAGGTGTCTTTTTATATGAATCTAGACATTTTTTGCCACACCCAGTGCTTATTTACCTATGTAATTGTAATGCATTGGAACAGTTTTCCGGCACCTTTTTTCCCACATACTTATTAGATATTGAATTACTTATTTTCTACTTTGCTAGTTCCATATTGTTTAGGGAGAGTGTAAAAATTAAAGTAAGAGAATTGAGGCCTATAGAGGTCAATAGTTTCCTTTGACACTGAAGGTACATATTTGCTATGCCTGAATCAACTGATTTTTATCTCTAAAGGGTCTTTGTTTCATCTCAACAAACATTCCTTGCACCCTATTCTATTTGGTGGCCCAAAATGTAATAGAAAAATAAAAAATAAATGTGGAAAGATTCTTGTGCAAGGCCCCCACTAATGATGAGACTAATGGGAGGCACAAGGTGGCTGCCTAGTTTGCCTATAGACGGCCCTGGTTTCATCTCCCAAGCTCTCATTCATTACTCATTATTTCTCTGACTGAGCAAAGTGAATAAAAACAAAGTATTTTAATTTTTGTTATTGAAAATGATCAACATTTATTTTTATAACAGGCATCATTTTGTTTGTTGAATATGTAGAATATATATACAAATTATAAAACTGTACATCTTGAAAATAAATATTTAAAATACCAGTTGATGTTAAATGTATTCTTGTGCACAATGTATATCAAACTTATTACTTAAAACATTACAATATTTACAACAAAGATATAACAATTTCTTTGAATTTAACTTAAAAGCAGATTTAAAAATAAATATATAGCATTCTAAAGTATGCTTTAAAATAATAAGTTTTATTTCCTTTGAGATGCAGTACAGACACGCATGAGCATTTTTAAAATAAAAATCTTCATCAAATAATATTGTATTTATTTGTTTATTAACTTCTGACCAACTTTTAAAATAAATAGATTTGAGATTTGTAAGGGTACCAACAGATATTAAATATTAAAGGACAAGGGAAACAAGAAGCAGTTTTCCTTATACTTATATTAATATAGTGGTGTAACTAATCCTAATAAATTTGACAACAGTAAGGATATTTATCTTAACAAAAACATACCAACATTACTGGAATCATCACAAATAGACAAACAATAACAAAACTAATTAAAAGTTGTGTCACATCACCTCGGTGGTTTTCTGTTTAGTGGGAAAATGCGTATACAGGATTGCCAACTGTAATCTTTCCTGGTTTGTCTAGTGTAAAGTTTATCCCAAAGCAAGGCTTTTGACCATAAGGTTCTTTAAGTCTATAACTGGAAAAAATCAATAAGAACCAAGAAATAAATTAAATGTTAACATTTAACCAAAGATAGGTTTGTACATAAAATTAATATTACAAACAATTAAAAATTCATTATTAGTTATACACAAAATTTCATCAGTTTGTATAATCATAATTAATACTAATATACTGTTGTTAGTACTTTTAAAAAATAGAAAAGTAAGTTCAAATGTTTGATATTTCTTTTGCTAAAATGTTAACTACTAAGACTCTACGGCGGATTAAGGGGGCGGGGTGGGGTGGGGGGGGCTGAACAGGCTAAAGCCAGGGCCCTGACAGTTTGGGAGCCCCCAAACTTTTTATATTTTATAATAAAAGTGTAAAAATGTTTGCACAAACCCTTGAAAATATAATAAATTAAATTAATTTATAAATATTATCTATACAACTGATCGCGATTCAGACCTGATAAAGTCTAAATAATCGAAAAAAATTAATTTAATTGGCTCACTTAGAGAACATAGTATAAAATGTAGTTTATATTTTAAAAATTTCTCAGTTTAGACAAGATCCGCTGGCCGTGTGAAGAGAGTATACGCTCATGATGCAAGCGGTGTCGGTTTCGATTCCCAGCAGTGGCATATATAACTTTTCTCTCACACTCAATTGTAACATTCGACAAACACTTCAAACAGTTATTCCTTCGTGATCATTTTTTTTTCATTATTAATATTTAGTTACAGTCTTATATTAGCGGTTAACAATCATTTTATTTTAAGGGTCACTGGCTGGATAGGGCCCCCGTTTGATTGCAGCCCGGGGCCACGTGCAGTCTTAATCCGCCCCTGCTTAAGACTGGTACCAATGTATAAATCTAAAATATTTATTGCATGTATAAAATTCAACTATTGTGAAAAGATTTGTTATACTTAGCCTCAGAATTCATCTAAAATTTTTTAAATTGTAAGTATGTAAGACATAATTATCTAGAGATTTCATTGTAGCTTCGTAAATGTTATTTAAATACTATAGTCACAAACATAGGATAACTTCGTTTTAAATTTTAAAAAGGCATTAATTAATCCTGATGCATATGAATCAAAATGTTCACAAAACGCTTATAATTAATTTCCAAAGCATAAAAATTAAAATTACTGACTTAGAAGTACTGATCAAAACAGACGACACAACCATAGTTGCTTGTTCTGAAACCTGGTTATACCCCAACATTTTTAACTCGGAAATTTTTAACAGCAACTATAATATTTTTAGAAAAGATAGGTCGGACAATTATGGAGTAGTCCTACTTGCAATAAAATCAACTATCATAGCTGAAGAAATTACACCATAACCAAATCTTAATATAGAGTCTGTTATTTTGTAAAATTGTTACACTAAACTCAGCACCACTCATTGTAGGCAGCATTTACAGACCAACTTATACAAACCTAGAGTATATGAAAGACCTTTGCCAACTTTCATTCATAAAAGAAAATAAAAAAACTCTGTACTTTGGGTACCTAGAAGAACTAGAACATAAGATATCTTTGAAATAAATGTAATTCAATAAAACTACACCAATCAGCAACTAGCTTCCAACAAAATTTAATAAGTAAATTTAGTACAAAAAGCCCAGTTAAAGAAATTTGGAAAGATATATAAAAACAAATCTAAAAACTATAATGGATGAGAATGTTCCAACAAAACTAACATCAAATAAAATTAATAAATGCAGGTTCAATTCTGAATTTTAAAAAAAAACATGCAAACACAATTAGAACTTATTTAAGAAATTTAAGGCTACCAATTTAAAAAGGATACACGAAGAATTCAAAGAATACTTACTTAAAGATTAAGCACTGGACACAAAAACTTAGTCGAAACCTCCAAAAACAATGTAAATTCTAAAGATAACAATAAAAATAAAAGCGTATGGTCCTTTATTAAATCTAAAAAAAGGAACCTACAGGAATAGCCACACTAAAAGGCTCCAATGATAAAACCTATAATGATAATTAGACTAAAGCTAATATTCTTAACACATATTTTGCATCATCATTTTCTGCCTCAGGCCACAAGGAAGTTTTAATAAATTTAAATATAATGGAAGAAATAGGTAACATAACTGAAACTGTAGACAAGATAGGTATACATTCACTCCTAAAAAACTTACAAATACACAAAGCTTTTAAAAGTACTAAGCGATGAACTGTGCCCAGTTCTTTTTCAAGCCTCTTAGTAATTTTAGAACCTTTGGGGTGATTGGTCAGTAACAGACGTAAGCTATTCAGGTCCAACATACATCGCAATAAAATCATGGAAGCATTCATCATCCACTGCTTTTGTTCATGGCTTAGACTTCAAAAGACTATTGGATTTGGAATTTGGATGAATTCGATGAAATAACAAAAGATAAAAAAGACAATGTGATAAAACCTATTGTTGTTTTTACAGTGGATGTAGGGCCAGATGAAAATCCTCGCTGTCAAAATGTAATTGAAGTTGCAATCCATCACTTCGTTAAAAATAATCTTGATGCTTTATTAATATTCCTTGCAACTAGTGCACCGGGAAGAAGTGCTTTTAATCGTGTGGACAGGGCCGGCTTTAGGGAATTGGAGGCCCTAGGCAAAGTGAATTTGGTGGCCCTAAATGTATTAGAAAAATAAAAAGTAAATACGGAAAGAATGAAATTACACAATTTATTAAAAGTTATCTGTATTTATATCTAAATCAACAAATAAATGAAATTTATACAACCATAGTCGTGCAAATGTCGTAAACCTTCAACAAAAATCATATTTTCGTGCTACGATGGCAGCAAACTCCACAATAAATTGTGAATAATCCACATACTGGGCAATATCTCTTTCGATAGATATTACCAAACTCTTCATGCGTTTTTGTGTCATAGTTGTTCTCAAATAGTTTTTTTTTAAAATAAAATTAATTTGAACTTTGAAAAACGTATCTCCCCCGATGCAACAGTAATCGGAATTGTCAATGCTATACGAAAGGCTATAGCGACGTTTGTAACAGCAGTAATTCACTGCATAAATCCTGCGGATCAATAACTGAAACAGATGCATCGGTGAGCGCAATTCTCAAATCCATGCAACATTTCATAAATTGTTTTATTCGAATTCTTCAATTTTTTGTCATTGTGCAGAAAACCAAAAAGACCAAAGTAACATTTCATTAGCAAAAAACTTGCAGTCAGTGGCATAACTACAAGATTAAACAAAACATTTTTAAAAATTCCACTCAATATTTTTCCTTTGAATCTGTAAATTATTCATCTATACTTTCATAATTGAACTGTTTATGCATTTTCCGTCGTCCCAATCTTGTGGCAGCTAGAAATATGATTTCATCTTGTTCCATCTCTAGTTCTTGAGCTGATTCTCAGGCCAAATTTGAACGGATGAAAATCCATTTTCTTTGTATTTTTTTCCATGAACAATGTGGCACTTTTTATACATTCCAGTGCAGTGTCGAATTGTCAATAAGCTGATCATGTTCATTTGAAGCAATTATTCGTACCAGATGACCAAAGTTACCAGAAATTAAAATATTTTTCGATGCTTCGGAGCCTTGCTTTTGGATTGTTGGCATTTTCAGACACTTCCACCAATGCATCGTACACTGCTGCTGTTTGATTATGAACACCTTTAACAGTATCGATCCTGCATTCCCAGCGTTTATCTGAAATAGGCTTTACTTTCAGATTTAAACGAGTTTTAAAAATCTTCCATCTGTGTGTTGAAGCACCTAACAAAACATAAATTTGATGCAAAACTCCAAAGAGTGTCGTTGCAACCACTGAAGATTTCTTCATGTCTCCAAGAATTAAATTGAGACTGTGACATCCACATTGCAAATAAAATGATTAAGTAAACATTTTTGTACACCACGATTGCAGCCTTTCATATTTGCTCCATTATCATATCCTTGGCCTCTGTAGTTCTGGAAACATAAATTCAGATCTTCAAACATTTTAAAGCTTTCTTGCTTGAGACCTAAAACAGTGCTGTCGTCGATAGCCATGAATGCCACAAAATATTCATTGATTTCTACTGGCGTACTCATAATGTTGCATGTTCGTAAAATAATAGTCATTTGCTCTGGTGACTAGCATCAGGCGTGCAGTCCAAACTGATGGAATAATATTTTGAATATAATTTATTATTTTTTTCTAAGTGGCATCGCCAATCAGATTAATTACATCATTTTGAAATCTTTTGCCCCAAGTTATGATCATGAATTTCTTCGTTTGTTATTCGTCGTAAATGATCTTCTAATTGGCAGTAATAGTACTTTCCGACCAATACAACAATCCCCCAAAAATGTCCATTGTCTGGTTACAACAATCGATCAAAAGTGCCACGAAGTGGTAAATTCCATTCTGTAAGAACTGCATAAATGAGTCTCTTTTTGCAATAGGCCTAAGTTTTTGTGTTTCCTTGTCATTTTTTTCCTTACGTCAACCCATTTTCCAGCTCAATCCAAGCGCCGATAGAACGAATGAGCGTTATGGACGATTCACGATCAGCTGGACATGTTTTTCCAATCGCTATTTCCTTCTTATCAAATTATTGAAGAGATAATAAAAACTGAACATAACAAAATAAAATAATAAAATAATGAGACATGCCAGACTACTAAAATAATGTTTTATTTAATTTTTGTTTAGCTATTGTTGTTGCAAAGCTCTTACAACGGAAAAAAAATACTTTGATATATCAGTGAAGTTTCAGCTTAATTCAGTCAAATAATTTTATTGAAACAAAATTTTTACATCGAAACCCATGCTTAGAATTAGATTTGATTTTATATTGTGCTACTTACAACAGCATTTAACATTGAAATGTTACATGTTTATTACTTAAAACATTTGATATTTAACAGTTGTATATTTAGCGTAATTTAGTTTACACGTTTGTCAATCTTGTGAAAATGTGTCTGGACAGATGAATTTACATTTTAAAATATTACATTTTAAATATGCACTATTTATAAATAATCAGCGGTAGAGGTATTGAACTGATTGGGTGGTTCTGTTTGATTTGACCTAGGTCGTTGTTGCTATTTAAATGTATGATTCCTGTGCGAGGCCCCCACTACTCGGAGGCCTAGTTTGCCTATGCCTAAAGCCGGCCCTGGTGTGGAAAGTCAAATGGCTTCATTTAGCAGAGAACTGTCTGGTGTCATATTGCCAAATGAACTTTATGGCAGTCACCTTGATTCGCAGGGTAGAACAATCAATGAGGATTCAGAAAGAACAAACTTCAAGTTTGCAGGTGAAACTTTGGCTGAAATCTGGTCGCATGTGATTGTTGACTTATTTCCAACAGTTGCAGAATATATCAACCCTGAGAAATCTGAATTGGATGCAGCATGATTGATCATGTTCACACCAGCCTATACTTCACTCAAATTGTGAAATGTAAGTATGTAAGGACATAAAATGTTGCGAAAAAGTACGGAGCTCATATTTCAACATTTTACCTTCAACATTCTTTCCTCCTCCAATCCCAATCAACCAAACAACTGATGGACTTAGAGCTTCAGAAAGAGCAGATGTAGATGCTCATAAATTTCCTGCATTGTTTGTCGCACAAACTCTCAAATTTGATGACATTATGCTAAGATCAACAGGAGTTTTTAAAGTACAACCATATGATCTTTATTGTCCATCTTTGCAGACCAGCTTACTTGATCAAATTTGCAAAGTGTTTCACTTATACTTATACTTTGCCTCACAAACAATGTTGAAGAAACATACAGGACAACACAGAGCTCGGACGCAGGAGAATGAGCCAACCCAAAATTTTTCAGAATCAACTCAGATAAAAGGCATCCCTCCTTTGAGAATCGCTGCTAGAAGTAGAAGGCAAGGAGAACTCATGGCAATTATTGGCAGAAGGAAAAATACACATTCAGAGGATGTTGAGTGGCTAGATGAGGATGAAGTTGATCTGTCTGCAACTGCAATCAACCTTCCAGGAAATGATGGTGGGGAAAGATTTATTCGGTCGTAACTATGGATAACACTTCACTTCACCATGGATGGATGATGTCTAGTGAATATGTTTTTAATTAAACATAATTCACAGGCCCACTATAAACATATTCAATATAGCACAAGAGCTGCTCACATAATTTTTCAATCTAGTCCTCTTTTTTAGTCACATTGTTTTGTTTCCATTTTTATTATTTAATCGCTGGCTGAGATCAAGTTTCGCTAATCTACTTCTTATCCTGTGTCAATAGAATGCATAATCAGAAGATTATCTAAAAGTTGACCTCACCCATTGTAAATGAAAAGGTAGCAGATAAATGATGTTTATTATATAATTGTTAAAGTCTAATTTTTGCAATTTTTTTTTCAAATTCAATTGATTGAGTTACTGTTTCAGAGAATAACTGTGACAACTGTTGACAATTAGTTATTCTACTATTAAAGTCATTTAATAATCTGATAGTTCTTTTAATATTTACATTTCAAGGCAGTTTAATAGTGAAGTGTGTTTTAAGTTTTAAATTTTAATTAGTTGTTAATTTTTAAAAAATGTTCAAAGTGTGACGTACTTTAGGGGGAGATTTGTGACACTTTGTGACGGGGGGGGGGGGTAAAAAATGGTCAAACATGGCGTGACGTACTTTATGGATGGCCCCAAAGGTCTTAGATGAATAAAATGGGAAACTTAACTGGAGTATGTCTTTCAACCCAGAAAAGTGTCAACTGTTAAGAGTAACTTTATGTAACAAAGGAAAAGAAACAAATAAATTCAAAATGTTTCATTCTTGGAAAAGAACTAACCCAAACAAAAGATGCAAAATGTAGGAATAATAATAAATGAGAAACTATCATGGAATCCCTAAGTCAATGAAGTTATTAAAAAAATCAAACAAAACCTTAGGGCTTTATAAAAAGGCATTCTTACAAATGTAATAGAGATATTAAACTGAAATGTTACCTAACATTGCTTGAGAAATATACTAGAATATGCATGTTCTGTATGGGACCCATCCACCAAAGAAAACATTGGTAAACTAGAACCAATTCAAAAAGAGCTTACAGATTAATTACTGGACTGGAGAATATTCAAAACTGACAAAAATAACACAATTAGTTATCATTAAACCTTGAAACACTAGAGGATGGAAGAATCAAGTAGTAATTATACATAAAGTAATTTATTCTATTAATTCTAATTAAAAAGAAATACAACACAAAGATAACTTAATACAGCCCTCAGATACACATAAGGATAAAAAGACCTTTCTTATTCCGTATGCAAGAACAAGATCAAACAAATTTTTTGTTCTTCCCGTCCGGAATTCTAGCTTTGAATGGGTTGCCTGAAGAAACCAGGAAAACCAACACTTTATACTTTATCAACATTTAACTCTTAATGTACCAAAGCGCGGTAATCCGCGGTTTACCGTTTAGTACCAAAGAGCGGTAATGCCCCACTCGATAGAACTCTCTTTGGAAACAAAATTACAGAAAATAAAAACTATTCAGTGCGGGATGAACGATTTTTTCGACTTTCGGCAATGGCGGCTGTTTACCTCGCTAGTGTTATCGCTCAATTCGCGATGTTTTTTGGAGGTTTTTACATTTTTTTTTTCGAAGATGCGATTTTGCTATACTTTATTACTAAAATAATAGTACTAAACTACAGGTAAAAATAGTTTTAAACTCAAAACGGTCTTTCGGATACATAAAATAACCATTCTTATTCTAAAAGATGACATCAGTATGACTATAATAATAAAAAATGGATTTGACGCAATTTTTAAAATATTATAACCGGTTGATCGCAATTCGGGAAATTCTTACGGTACTGAGGCGGAAGTTTTCCGAAAACCTTATGGCACATTAAGAGTTAAAACTCTAATAAGAATGCAGGAGAGTCACAAACCATAGAGTGGTCGAGAGGTAGCGCTCTCGACTGTCATACTGATCGTCACGAGTTCGAATCCACACGAAGGTGAGGATTTGTTCTCGGGGCCTGAGGAGTCCCAGAGTCACCCAGCTCCGAATGGGTACCTAACTAGACAATAGTTAGGCGGCTGGGGTAATGCGTGGAACCCCTATAGCCGTGGCCTGTCACCGCTGCATCACTTGCCAACAGATCATTTCTCATGATCTGTGGACGCAATTATCTTCTGTATAGAAAGAGCCTGTGACAGATAAGAAAAGAAAATTCTTGAAAAAAACTCTCTCTGTAAAAACAAAATTGCTGTGAAACATTTTAGTGTTAGGATAAAAATACTTCAAGATCACCATAAGTATGAGTATAGGAAAAAAGATGACATGGGTGTCCAAAGTCCCGCAATATAATTTTAAATGGCCTGCAGCCACATCTTAAATAATTAATTAACTCACTGATTTTTTTCCTTTATGAAGACACTGAATCTATACAAAAAAAGCTGACGTAATAAGATAACATTAAATTATGGCTAACATCCTTGACCTTTTATAAACTGATGAAATGGATATTAACACAAGTCTAATATAACAATTGCGGTCATATGCATTCCACTACATTTTTCTGTGCAGCCCACAGAAGCCTATAGCAGTTAGATAAAATATAATGTATTTTTTAGGTCAGATGTTTTGCTTGAACTGTGGCTGACTTGTTTTCAGCTGTTTGATGTTTCACGAACACCTTGGAAAGTTTACCCACAACTGGGTCAATGTAAGTGTAAGTACTGTAAGTGTAAGAGTATGTCCAACTATTGCAAACTTTTGCATTAAAAGAATACATTACTTTTCTAATACATCTAATGACTTTATTAAATTTAAACAGGCACCAATGTTCCCTTTTAAAGCTGTGCGGCCACGCTGTAAGTTAAGAATTACAGCGCAGCAAATTTTGTAAAATATTTCACAAAAAATGGATGCTGAGGAATTTTGAGTTTTTTTACTTTGCACATGGACCATCGAATCTTACAGTAAGAGGGAGCATTGACAGGCACCCACTCTGTATTAACTGTATATATTCACATTCATTATTTATGATTCTGAGTTTTTAGATTGAAAATTATTTCTGAACTTGATATTTATCAAAGGAAAAATATGCAAAGTTCTTAAAATACAATCAAGCTCACTTTTTTAGAGTAGATAAAGGTTCTTCTTTAGAGTCCTTAACTCCAGTTGTCTGATCAACGGTGATCATGAGACATCTTGTGCAAGCATCCAATGCCCTTAACTCAGCATCCCCAATTTTTATAGAGCTCCAAGAATCCTGTCAGAGAGGGAAAAAAGTGTTTGCATATTAATATTGAAAACACAGGCCTAAAATTTGAGTATCATGGTCCATAATGACAATGGTGGTAGCAGAACTAAGAAAGTACCATTTTCTAAACATGCAATGTATTGCTTCTGTGAGTGCAAGTACAAATTATATACAATAAGACATGGATACATATAAGTGCCCATATTGATTAAAAAAAAATGTAATAGCCATAGGCTTAAATTATGATCATTGCATTTATGTAACCTCTGAATAGGCAGAAGATCCATCAACAATAATGTTGGCTCTAAAATTTGTGACGGGTACACGTTCCTCTAGTCGACTGTTAAGGTCTGCTAATGATGCCATTGAAAATATCATGTAGCCACAGTAGTCTGAGAAAGCACACTGTGACATAAATAACTATTATTAGTAATGGTAATAATATAATCACAATAATATTCATGTTTTCTTAGCACTACAAGATATCAATTAAAATGTAATTTCTTGGCATGGTTATAAATAAATATGTAGCAAGAGTATCTAGACTCTAAAACTATAATTTTTGAGTATACATAAAAATGCAAGAATAGACCCTGAAAATGTTCTAATGGTTCTGGTGCATACTACTACTACAAAAGAGAATGAATTACTGTGAATAAAAAAAAATTACAATCTTTTTCTTTGATTCAGAATTCCTCTCTTGAATATAAAATTTTTATAAACTTACATTATTTTAATCATAATCTCAATTTAAAAAATGTAATTTCTTATACTTATAAATACATATGCTCATTCTATATAGAAGATTATTGCATCCACAGACCATGCCGGTCTGTTGGCAAGGGATCCAGTTTCACAGCCCAGGGCTACGATGGTTCCAGCCTCCTGTTTCTCTAACTAGGTACCCATTCAGAGCTTAGTGGACTCAGGGACACCCTTGGCCCCGGGAAAAAAATACATTTCACTGAAATTTGAACCCTTGACCATCAGTATGCCAGTTTGTGCAAGCCACTCACCCTACCAACAATGTAATTAAGTAGTAATATAAATATTTTAGAAAGAATATATTATAGTATTATAGTAATAGAATCTTTTCATACCATGTCCCCAGGTTTAGCTGGATGTTGCCACATTTTTTTTGCTTTGTAACAATCTCTTTTTTCCAGAGAAGGTGCAGAATAATGGAGACGTAAGCCTTCACGCTTAAAGTATCGACAAAGCCAGTTAGAAACATCATCTCCGCAGTCAACTGATGGCACTGTATCTGTTTTGATTCTGCAGAATTTTATTTGTATAAAAAAAAAAACATGACCTAGTCTCTATTGGAAAAGATATCAGTAGATAAATAAAATTATTATCCTCTGGTTTAACAAATAAAAAGAATTCCTATGTCTATAGTCTATAGCTCTCAACCTACGTTACTTTACTGATGTTATTTTCAGTCACATCTTGGTGAACTGGAATACCAATGGGATCCATGCCTGGGGCCATTAACAGGACCTCATTTCCATTCACAATGGGAGTAATAAGAGCCATGGTTGGCTCTTGCCTTTGAGTTAAATAAACTCCATCAGCCGTGGCAACTGTAAAGTGTCTGAAATTTTGGTAATAAAAATAATTTGAAAATTGTAAAACTTTGTATGATCTAAGAAATAATTATATTATAGATCAACATGATAAAACTAGATAATTTAATTTTAATTAATTTGAAAATATCTTCTTTCAATAAGTATCGCAAAGCAACTATTTTACTAATGATACTTAAATTTTTATTAGTATTCTATTGCTATCCTGATTATGATTGAATTGCCAATTGGTTGGTCATTGGTATGTAGTTTGTAGTATGTAATCAGATGAAGGTATATATATTATATAGTCAAAATAGTAAATATAGGAAAAATTTACTGACCTATCAATAAGCTCTCTCCATTTTAAGCCTAAATATGTGCAATCTGCTTCATGAACGCTGATACCTCTAAATGACTTGATAGGGTAGATCCAGATAGCCCCAACTGTACCAACTTGGCACCATTTGCCTTTATTATTTCTATTACTATTAGTCCAGTAACCTGCCACATACTTAACTATTGCGCCTGCAGCTACTGCAGCAAAAACGGCAGCAGGGGATCCAATGTTAAATATGTCTATTGCCATTAGGCTAACTTAAACGTATTACGTTTTAGGCTAACAACTTTATACTCTATAGTTTAAATAGTCAATGACTCCATGTCAATCTATGGAAATTGGATTATTGGTTGACCCTGTTTGTAGTACCCAATTTGTTGCTGTAGCGATCGGAAATGGCCCATTTTCCGATCCGAAAATTTATCGTCGTGCGCAGGGACGCAGCTTGTCAGTATATTTTTTAAAATAAATACATAAATAATAATATTAATAAAAATAAAGCTAATGCCAGTAGCCTCAGTAGACTTCTATGAAATGTAGTTGAGTCTGCAATACGGCTTTTAGATAAGTTAAAAATGATGTAAATTGTAAAACAATAGGAAAAATATATATATATACACTATATACTCATGTCCCATGTTAAGTTAATGTTTAATGAGGCAATTCAATTATAAATTAAATAACAATAATTGGCAATAATCAATATCCAGAAAAAATTTGGCTTGGGCTTGATAAAAATTACAAAGAAAATTTTTGTGATCAAGCAACAAAATCAACATGCCTTAGAATTTGAAATTGAAATGGAACAGAAAGTGATTAATTAATTTCTTATTTCTTCTTAAATGGTGTAGTGGAGTCTGGTACTGGCACCAATGTGAATCTTATATGTTACAGACCCTCCTTCTGTACAGAAGATTATTGCGTCCTACGTATTTCTATGGTTTGTGTTTAGTCCTGTATTCTTACTAGAGTTTTAAAAGATGATAAAGTGGAGGCTTTCCTGGTTTCTTCAGGCAACCCATTCCACGCCCGAATACCGAACGGAAAGAAAGAAAACTTGTATGTGTTTGTTCTTGCATATGGAATAAGAAAGGTGTTTTTAACTTTATGTCTATTTGAGGGTTGTATTAGGTTATTTTTGTGCTGTATTTCTAAATTAGAATTAATTGCCTTATGTATAATTACTAATTTACTCTTGGTTCTTCTATCCTCTAGTGTTTCAAGGTTTAATGATTTAACTAACGGTGTTACTCTTGTCAATGAGTATGATATTTATGAGGCCACCCGCCAACCCCTCTCCAACAAAGTTTACAAGTGTAAACTTACTGTAAACTAAATTATCATGCAATATTAATTATTATTTTGTTAGCTTAAAACTTAAAATATTAAAATGTATTAAGTGTAAGTTACAGTAAGTAGTAAGACAAATTCAAATATTTCTAGCTAGAGTTAACCGCTAACTAAATGAAATCATTTAAATAAATTATTCAAGGGCCGTCTTTACAATTATTAAACTTAAAACAAAACAAAGGCAAAGAAAGAATCCAGAATCTGCCTCAGCGAGTGATAAATCTGATAATTTAAATAATTTATCATTTTTTATGATTATTGATTATGATTATGATTACTACTATTACTATAGACCAGTGGTTCCCAAAGTGGTCCCTACGGACCCCCAGGGGTCCGCGGAACCGTTCAGGGGGTCCGTGGACAATTAAAATTGATTTGGGGGTCCCTGAATAAGGTCAGGGGGTCCGCGGAAGGTTTTAAAGTAGTAAACAATTATAAAATTATGTTTTTTTTATTATTACGGAAATAAAAATAAAGAACAATGTATACTGTTGTAGATATTAAGGTCATGAGTAAAATAAAGTTGTTTGCGCTAAGAACAGAAAAAGAACAACAATAATCGTTGGATATTAGCTATAACCAATAAAATTGCTTGGTTAATTGAAAGGCTAGTCAAGTTTGATGCGTGAGAATGGCAGAGACACAATATGTAGGTCATAAAGATTCAATCTTTAAGCTCAAATGACGATGATTGCAGGGTTGAGTAAATTGTGAACTGTCGGTAAGTTATATTTATCCAAGGCAGGAAGAATCTAGCTTTCCATTGATGCCACATTTGATATGATTGGACGACTCTAAATAGATGAATCAGGGCAGCACAAATTCTTTTTTAAAATTCAAAATTCGACCAAACACCTTTTTTTCTAATATATTATCTGATACATTAAAAAAATATTGTTAACATTAAAAAAGTTGCTTTAAAAATCCTAATATATTGATACATAGAAATCTCACCCGCATACCCCTTTTTTTATTGTCAAAGTTTTAAATGGCGCAGTGAGACACCAAAAATAGTTTATGCTGCTTAAAGCTTAACTTGCCTACAATAAACCAGGAAATATGCGGTTATAAATGTGACTTCTGCGTAATCAAACTTTGTGGAATGAGTCTATGAAACCTTCAAAGCATGAGGGACATTTAATGAAAATAGTGATAAAAACGATAACCATTTAATTTAATGTTTTTTGAAGCAGTCCAAGAAACATGTTTGAAAACACCATCACTTCAACAACTCATAAGGACAACATCTAAGCAAGATGTCTAAATGACGACGGACTGTGTGAATACTACAATATTTCTTTATTGATTGCAAAGTCTGGAAAGCCCAACACGATTAGTGAAGAACTTATTTTAGCAGCTGTAAGTGAGGTGATAAGCACTGTGTTGCACAAACCAGCTTTCGACATCACAAAAACAATTCCATTGACCAATAATTCAGTCCAAAAAAGGATTGACGATATGGCTCAGTGTGTTGAAATTTTTTTATGTTGAGTACTTAAAAACATCTAAATTTTCTCAACAATTTGACGAGTCCTCTTTACCAGGAAATGAAGCTTTACTTTTAGCTTGTGTAAAACTTTGTAAAAGAATATCAATTTTGCAAAGACCTGTTGTTTGCTAAATGCTTGAAAACAGATATGAAAGGTGAGGCGTTCTTTACTGAATTAAAAGAGATTTTTCAATGAAAAAGCTATACCCTTGACTAGTATCATTTCTGTTGCTACTGACGGTGCTCCGGCAATTGTAGGAAGATACCGAGGCTTTCTGGCACACTTAAAACAAGTTGTACCAAATGTATGTTCAGTGCATTGTGTCATTAATCGACATTATTTAGTTGCAAAAATCTTAGTGAAGTTTTGCAAGGATCACTAGATTACGTCAATGGAGCAGTTAATAAAATCAAAAGGAATGCCTTCAATTATTGCTAAACTTTGTTTGGAAAATGATGAAGACTATAATCGTTTACTACTTCACACAATAGTACGTTTGTTAGCTAAAAGTTTATGCTTAAATCGATTTTTATTATTCAGTGCTGGAATTCCTGGAAGGCAAAGACAATGATTTGAGACAAAATTTAATTAACTCAAAAAATCACATATCCCATATGACACCAGTTGTTTGCCATATTTAAAGAAACTAATTGGAGACTACAAGGTGAACAATTAAATTTTATCAAACTAAAAGCGTAATATCTGCGTTGGTTGGAAAACTTTTTTTTTATAAACAAAACTTGGAATGAAGAGAATGGTCTCAGATTCAAAACCTCTCGAAATTGCAAAGAGAAATGAAGACTTATTTGCCTTTCTCTTAACACTTAGCGGCTCTTCATGCAGACTTGAACCAAAGATTTGAGGACATTCTTCACTTGGATATTCCCGACTGGGTGTTGAACACTTTTGCTCGGAGACAAACTCAGATCCCAGACATAGATGAATCAATGCTAAAACAGGAACAACTTATTGAATTATCCACACATGAGGAACTTAATTAAACCAATGTTTGAACAAGGATACCACAAATTCTGGTTACAAAAAAAGAGATCCCAATTGTATTTCTTGCATTATGGGTTATTGTTCAAAAGTTGTTGACTGCTTTCCCGTCTTTCCTATTTGGTAGAACGTGGATTCAGTGCAGTTATGAACCTCATCACAAATAAAAGAAACTTGCTAGATATTAGTGCTCATGCGGATTTGCTTTTGCTACTCACAAACATTTAGCTGTTCATAAATCTCGTCAAGTTCATCCAGTCATTTAAAAACAACAACTTTAAGTTAAGTCTAGATAAATGATTCTCCAACAAAATGTTGTATTTTAAAGCAGTTAATTCGTATGCTATACATTTATATAGCGTTTTCACTTGGGGGTCCGTGGGCAAGTTTTGACTATAAAAGGGGTCCACGGGCAAAAAAAGTTTGGGAACCACTGCTATAGACTATTGCTATTACTATTACTATCGAAAAACTTTTGTATTTATAATATATTATTAAACTAAACAATAATTTGATACTTTTTTGCGTGAAATAAGTCAATAAAAATTTATTTTAAATAAATATAATATTAATAATTAATATATTAAAAATGGATGTGTAATTTCGGGGCATAAAATTGCCATAAATTGGCGCTAAACAGTAAGTTTAAGCAGACTGTAAGCTACACGGCTACGTGAAAACAGATAAGGCTAAGCCCGGCTAAGGACACAAACAAATATCTTCAGCTTGTTGTTTACTGTCAGACATACACAATCTTTTGTCGCATATAGTCTTATAGTGTATAGGTCATGGCTCCAACAACTAAATTAAATTTAGTGGTCGCTGTTTGCAATAATATGGGTATTGGAATCGAAGGACGCCTTCCTTGGCGATTAAAACAAGATATGGCGTTTTTTAAGAAGGTATGAAAACAACACTATTAATAATTTACTATTACTAATTACTAGTATTACTATTGATTTTGGTCATGAGTTATGGACCACATCCTCGTTCTTAGTCTTAGTCTTTTATACTTATACTTATGACACTTATGACTTATGTAAAAAATTGCAAAATTTTGGCACATGGTCATGGTTCTTTTCTCATTGAACTCATACTCATTGTCATTATTATTATCTATTTCATTTGCACAACATTGACTAAATCACTAATTAAATATATACCCAGTTGTTAGTTGTTAGGGGCCCAAAAATTGTTTTGGCGGCAGGACTGATACTGGGATATATAATCCAAATGTAGTGTGGGATCCTTTTGAGAAAGGGATTTGATATAAATGATCCAAAGTAAGAATAGCACTAGAACCCCAGTGGCGTAGCTAGAGGGGGGCGGTGGGGGTGGTCCGCCCCGGGCGGCACTCATTCAAAGGGCGGCATTTGTGGGCATTTACAAAGAAAAGCCATATCCGAAAACCACCCTTTTTCTTTTGAATGCAGAAAACCAAGCTGAAAAAATATTATTAATTGTGAGTCTTAATTAACGGATTCGTGCAACATTTGTTTTTTTATAGTAGTTGTTATAACTAACGCAAAACTGTTCAAAAAAATTAAAATCGCTCAAAAAAAGATAACGATTTGTTTGAAAAATTAAGCGGTATACGTCACAGATGGCGCTTTTATAAGAAAAATGCACAAAAAACAAACACATCACCGCTGGTCCGAAATATGTATTATTAATATCGCCACGTAAGTTTTTGCGTGGAATTTCGACATGCCCAGAATGATGCGCTAACAAGTACCTACATGACATGGTTGCTCAAATATTGTGTTTAACTTTCAAGTGATTTATGTTACTGTTTCGGTTTTCATAAAATTATTGTAAGTTAAATTATTAAAAATCGAATTACCTTTTTTGTTTTTATTGAATTAAAGTAGCACTTATACTTATACCTTGTGTTTTTCATTTAAGTACGGTTATTCATTAAAAATGAACGGTTATTCATTTCTCAGTTAATAAATACCACCATAACATAAATAATTTTGAATAAGACATACTTTAAAATTTCAAGCGCCTTGGAAAATTTGACATCTGAAGTAACTGATAAAACGAGATTAGATGCTGGATCTTTTTCTTTTCTATGGAATCTCTGTAATATATTGGGATTATTCTTAGGGGAACTCACTCTTGTATTACTGTAGTTTTATATTGTTTGAGTGATGTCCCTTATCTTTATGTTTATTATTGTTTATGCTCTTCAGTATTAAAGTTAAGTAAGTTATAGAGAATAAAATGACGAAACTGTAATGTCTCCATCGTCCGTTGTATTTCTAAATTAAAACCACTCCAATCCACTTCATTGGCGACGAGGATTAATCATCCATTAAAAAAGAGCATATGCTGACTGAAGAAGAAGCTTGATAGAGCATATTTGATAAGTATTTGTAAAATCATGGCTCTATATGGCCAGATTAAAGAATTTAATTCGGATGATGAAACCGTTCATGAATACCTAGATAGATTAAGTTTCTATCTTGAAGCCAACGGCGTGACGATGGAATCAAAAAAGAGAGCTGTTTTGTTAACAGTCATAGGGCCTCAACAATTTAGGCTATTAAAGGACTTATGTGCACCATCTAGTCCAGCTACCAAGAGCTTTAACGAGCTGAGCAAACTCCTCACAAATCACCATGCGCCTGCACCACCAAAGTTCCTGTGTCGAGCCAGATTTGACGGTAGG
>MUZC01000155.1:162782-200638 GCA_002072015.1 Radix auricularia
CACCATAATAGCCGTACTTTCTATTTAAAATGAGCATGTTTCAAACATTTTTTTTTGTTTTGGTAATTTAAATATGTTTTTAGTGTAAGGCTGCACTCCCATATCGTAAAACACGCGAAGCTACGTAAAGAGTCATTAAATAGTGACGGTAATCATATATTTAAGTGGAACTTGTATAATTTAAAGTTCCAAGTTTTGAATGACGTCAAATATCTGACTACCCTCTTCCCTCCCTTTCCGATGCGTGACGTTGTTTATGGGGAGGCCCCTAAAAGGGCGGCATATTGGAGACCGCCCCGGGCGGCAAAAGCTCTAGCTACGCCACTGTAGAACCCCCTAATGTTTTAATTAATAAATACTTAATTTAAATTTATTTGGCAGCAATGTTCCTTTTAAGATGCGTTGCAGCGTTGACAGTATAGACTTACAGCGCAGCAAATTTTGTAAAATATTGCAAGACAAAGTTGCATGACTCGATCTTTAAAACAGTATTTCTGCTAAGTGGCATCTCAGCGATGCCTTGTTTAATTTTATCCTTATTTAGAAAGTCATGACCTATTACATTAAATCCCCATTGGAGAGCAGTTGACCATGTTTTGCCAGGCACATTGAAATTTGAAAGCTGTCAATTATTAAATGGTATGTTTTAGAAAGATAATAACAAAAACAAAACTAACTTTTTTGTAATTATAATTTCTCAATTTCCCTACAATAACACCTTCCGTTCAGCTTTAACGTATTGGAGAATAAGTGAAATTACATAGTATGATTTTATTGTGATTATTGACTATGCCAAATTATGGAAGTAATATTTTGTGCTGTGTGTGTCAGCTGTGGCATGCATGTAATAGGTTCGCCCTCACTGTCCAAAATTTGTTGTTTTTTTTTAATGACAGGTAGCAGGTGGTCTAAAATGTTTAACAATTTAAATTAGAGTTAGAGCCTGTCCAAATTATTTTTATTAAAAGAAAAATACTTAATCTGGTTGATCTTTTTAAAAACAAATTGACTGCTTATCAAAGTTGAAGTTCAAAGCTCTCTTAAAACTTTAACTCAAAGCCTTCAATAAGTAAATCAGGTATTATTCCACTCCTGCAAATGAAAAACAAGTAAACAGGGTATGAGTTAGCCTGAAAGGACGTACCAGCGCTGTTTTGTTAAGTCCTTTCAGGCTAACTCATACCCTGTTTTCCAGTTACTAATTTATTAGCCTGATTGCAGTCTCACCCCAAATTTGTTCCACTCCTGCAGCCACATTGTAGTTATTAGACTATCATAAAAGTCTTGAATTTGAGTTTGTATTATTAGAGTATATATATATTTTTTAATTGACACATGGATGTAAAGTTTAAGCTTTCCATTCCCCTCTTCATCTGCACAGCTGTCTCTTCAAACAGGCAACTTTGGTTGCTAAGCTATCCTCGTGTAACAATAACACCTTTTGATAAATAAAACACCCAAGATGAATGGTCTAAGCTAAAGATAATACAATTTGCCAATTACAAATTATGGTTCTTTTATTCTGCAGATCACATCAACAACTCAAAATGCTGAAAAGAAAAATATGGTTATCATGGGCAAGAAGACTTGGCTTTCAATTCCACCAAATTTTCGGCCCCTACCAGGAAGAATAAATGTTGTGTTGAGTTCACAGTTATCAGAAGTTCCTGAAGGTGTCTACATTGCCAGAAACTTGAATCAAGCCCTATCTTTGGCAGAGACACTGCCTATTGAACATGTGTTTATAATTGGAGGTGCATCGGTCTATAAGGAAGCTATGGAAGCACCATACCCATGCAGGATTTACTTGACACGCATTCATCATGATTTTGTTTGCGACACATTCTTGCCAGATATAAATTTAAACCAGTTTAATAAGATTTCTGATCTCGAAAATGTGCCTTTAGAAGATTTTGAAGAAAACGGAATCAAATTTAGAATTGAAATTTATGATAAAAAATGAATCATGATATTGTAATTTTTAAAAAAGATTTAAAATTACACTGATAAAAAGTATTAGCCCAAATTTTTAACCATATTTGAATATCATTCTTCATTGCAATTATACTATAGATTTTAAACCATTTTATCGCCACTGACTGGTCGAGGTTGGATAGTACTGCTTCCTGCTGAAAAGTGGGGGACAGGGACGTTGTTGATTGTTTGTATTTGAGACTAATTTTATTTGATAGTTTAAAATTTCATTGTATTTCAAATAAATAAAATCACACCAAAAAATGAATATAAAATGATTCAACATGTTAACTCGCTAGAATGTTGAGAATCCTGAGCTTGTGATCTTGTTTTTCTGCAACCAGACATTTCTATGAAGGGAGGGGGGGGGGGGGGGGGGGGTGGCGGGTGTAATGTAACACACCACAAGTGTGTTGCTGTGTCCAGTTTTTTTGTGTTTTTTTGGTTGCTGTCTCTGCAGAAAGCTCTGCTTCACACAGATAGGATGTTGACATTGGTAATAATAATCTTTGTGCTATGGTGACAATCTCAGGGCATTCACCAATTTTGAATTCATGGATTATTTATAAATTTGATAAAAGAATGAAAAGAGAAGAATTCAACCTTTCAATCGTGCAGTCTCTTTGCAGCACCATCACTCAGCTACCACCAAGTTCAACCACCTGGCATTCTACTGCCTTGCTAGAAAAAAATTCCTCATTGCATCTTTTGTTTTTTTTTAAATTGGAGGACAAGAAGGAGAAGGACTACTTTGTTTGCAGTGACAGGAGTAAAGACGAAAAAAAAAGTAGCAAGGGGAGAAAACAGACATGACACTGGTGTCAAGTTTGCAAAGTTGAGTGCTATGAGTATGAGCATTGCAAGCCTCACCTAATTCATGAGACCGACCATGATCTTAGTCAAAGGAAATAAGACATTTATTTGTGTGGTATTCATTTCACTGTTATTGTAATAAAAATTTGATTTAATGTTTAATCAATTATAAAAAGTAAATTTGTAAAATCAGTTAAAAATGTATTATAACCTTTTTAGAGTGACAGAAACTTGAAGGTATTGAATGAATTTTTTAATACCGAATTTACATTTTTCAAACACATTACCTGTAACTATACATTATCTGAATGAGAATTGTTAATAGTATGTAACAATATGATTTTATGATAGTTTGAACAAGTTATAGTGTTATATCATATAGAATGGGAGTGTGATAAAGCTTTTAAATAAAACAGAGTTAGTGTTAGGGTTGTTTGAATGCAGAAGATGAGTAGTACAGATTTAAATTTACTCACTCTGTCAATGTCAATTCTAACATGCATAATATAAATTCAAATTATTTCTAAACCATAAAGGGACATCCATATATTGCGTAGGGGGGGGTCTCAACTGCACAGCAAATTAAAATTAATTTGCATTTTTAATACTGCAAATGGCATTCGAGACCGACAGAGTCAAGACTGTTAGACGATGTTTTATAATTATTGCAAACGAAATTCTGAACTTTTAATTATTTGGAAGTAATTAACATTTGATTCACACCACACATTACTAAAATATATCCGTCTGATTTATATTTCCATTTCTTGAAATCAGTAGAAGTTTCTCTTTTGCCCACCGCTGCCTTAGCCGTTAAAATTACCGAACAATACACGCACCTGGAGGGGGTCGGCAATGTGTGGCGAAGGGGAGGGGGTGTTTAAGAAATGTGACGTCACATCAAAATGCATAACTTTAAATAAAAGTTGCACTTATAAATATTTGATTGTTTACAATTTATTTAACGTTTTACATGAGCTTCATGCGTGTCACGATCTTAGAGTGCAGCCTGACACTAAATACGTACTTTAAAGTATTTAAACTGTGTGAACGTACACATTCAGTCTAGACTCCCCATACGCAAAATGCCATTAAATTAAGACCCCCCTCTCCCCTCCTTGCGTACGTTATAAAAATATATGGATGGCCCTCAAATGCTTGGATGGCATATTGCAGCTTATGGGCTAGTTTTCTGTTGACCATTGTTAATTTCTTTATTGTCTTAAGAAAATATTAGTGGTGAAATAACTTATCTCAAGTCTCCATGCTTGGCAAACAACCGATGTGACATTGTTTATTTAATTGTCTTATTATTAAAAAAGGTAATTTTAACAAAGGTACAGTACTTTGTCCTGTTTTACTTAGATAACAATAGGTACTCCAAGCTGGAGAACAAACGTATTTTAGTATTTGTTTTTGCTTTTTTAAATACTTTTTTTTTTCAACAATGTTAATATTGTTAAAAAACAACTTCCAGGTAAGTAGTCCGGGGCACATCAACCTATATGGCCGCAGCGCCCCCCCCCCGCTTATCTTATTTTCACTTATTATCCTTATTTATTTCTAATACTTATCACTACCCAAACTGCGCCCCGCGCAATCCGCTTCGCATACTGGGCCGCATAGGGGCCTGCAATTGCTAAGATAGGCCCTACAACTACAAGTAGTGCTACACAAAAACACACCAATTTAAAAAACATAATTTTTTTTCCATCCCAAAATTACTTTTACGTATTTTAAGTTCCCTTGAATTATGAAGTTAAATATATACACACACACACATTATATATGTATATATTTAATCATCAACTCTCATTTCCCCCTCAAAGTAAGGCTTATTCTCAGACTTGTCCGTGGCCATGGGACATATTTTTCTATCCCATCCTATCCCATGGCGATTTATGAAAAACATTCCCATGGACAAGCCTGCTTATTCTATATCTTTAAAATGTAAAAGCTCCGCTTTTCAAAGTTTTTATAATTTATAGCTTCCTAAAATGCTGAAAGCCCGAAACTCCCTTTTGATAAAAATAACTTTGAAATCTAAATACATTACATTTAAAAGTTTTGTTGTTGTTTTTTTGTTTAAAAAAATTATATATATATATTTTTTTTAAAGAAAAAGGGGGTTGCGGCGGAAACCTCAAACTTCTCTCATCGATCTCCGCTGCAGTCCTTTTTCGGACATAGCGTTTATTTGAAAATATTTTTTACATTTACATTTTATTTTGGCTGAAGGCCTTACACTTACAGTTGGTTTTTTTTTCATTTTTTTTTTCAAACTTTTGATGATACAATTAAACAATGTTAAAGACAACAGACAACTAAATTTTAACGTGTTAGGAGCCTACAAATTCATGGTGAGGTGAGTGAAATATGAGTATGAAGGGGACGATAAGTGACATGGTGTGAAACCTTTTCAGCCCCCCCCCCCCACACACACTTTATTTTTTGTGCTGCTACTACTTTAAATGAATGTCTTGGTTCCAATGCATATAAATTTAGGCTTAGTAACCTATGGCCGTAATAGTTAATAAATAATAATACTTGTATCGTAGAAGTAGCATTTGATACGTCACATAAGCTTATCTATGAAATTCCAACAGAACTGGAAAACAAATACTTTAATATACTTGTGCCAATGTAGATAAATTTGGTCAACATATTTTTAGAAAAAAATAAAATTAATATTACCAATGCCAATAGGCTACCGATATAATATAATAGAAAAATGCTTCATGCTACTACTAATACCACAAAAGTGCTTGTTTTTGTTTAATATAGCTCTATACTCTATGTATGGATTGCATCAAAGTTTGATAAAAATATTGAGTGGGTTTGCGGTTTGTACTATTATGCACATAAACAAATGGATCATTTGCACACTTTTATGTTAGGCCTAATTAATTTTGTTTAAGAGTAACGAACGTTGCCGTGTCACACGCAAAGTCGCAAAGTTTATAAAATTTATAGTCTATGTCTTCGCTGGGTTGTAACAATTATTACAATTGAATTTGTAATAAGAGCTCACTCTTCAAAGAAAAATACACTTTAAAAAATGTTTTCATTTCCCTAGGCAAATTAAAATGAAATTTTGCAATATAGTCTATAGTATTGTCACCAGAGTACTGAGTACAGTTACAGGTGTCTGCCAAATTTCGAGAGGGTCGTGATGGTGGGCGGTCTATTTGTTCTAACACGCCCGAATTCCTGACAAGAAGAAGGAGAAGTTAAATTGTTTATTCCCACACATGGTAAAAGAAAAGTTTGTTAGCCCTTTAAAAAAAGAAAGAAAGTCTTCTAGTATCGATTCTGATTAAAGTCACAATTTAGTGCTGTACTTTATTTCTTTACGAAAAAGCAACAGTGGTTTTGATGTCTTTTTATGAATAATTTTAAAGAGATTTATCTTTGTTTTTAGGGGTTATTTATTTATTATTCCCTGTATTAGACAACCCTAGATAACCAAATATCCACCGCGATTTGTTTAGTGGATATTTTTCATGTGTATAAAGTATAAAGATACTTTTTTTTTTTAAAGAACACAAAATTCCCTAATGAACTTTATCATCGAAAGTAAAAATAAATTACACTTTTTCACGCTTTTTTCGTTGTATAAGGATATTTAGTTTAACCGTCCAATGCATCAAGTACATTGACAGTTGACAGTAGATTCAGTAGATCATTAGACAGAATAATGTCAGTTGTGACACTTCTATCTATTCGCGTGAAAATTCATTATTACTGAGAGTTAAAACTCGCATTTATTAAGATTAAGAGCATGGCCTTCCTCGTTTTAGTTGGTAACATCAGAGGATCCGCAAAAAATGTAGTAACTACTTCATGCACAGGTTTTCACATCTTTTTGGATTGGAGTTCACCTTCCATTTCTTGTATGAGGAAAATGCATTTTTCAAAAGTGCTGAAACCATCCAAAAACATATCTGGATCAATTGTTACTCGCCCAGCGTTTAACTGGCTAAATAAAAGAAAAGTTAACCCCTTTCGCCTACTGCCATCTAATTTTATGAGTCGGTCTTTTGTGTCAAAAAGTCCCCTAGATGCTAATAGACAAATATTACATGATGTTCTAGTATACTCCCATACCAATGACAGCTTCTACAAAACTTTATCTTATTTTGGATTATTTCAATTGTTACTGTGGGGATACCTATCATTTACTATTCAGGATCTTAAACTGCCAACCATTAAAGATGTTAATGACCCTCCATTATGGAAGAAATTTTTGTACAAAGAAGGGCAGTATAAAAATGCTCTCAGTACACTTAGCATGATTGTAGGTAGGTGATACTGTTACTGATACCAAATTATTATTTTGCTACGGGCACAATTATATAATTTTATATTATAGATGCTGACTAGTTTTAAATGTCATAATTTGGATTTCAGACCTGCAGACTGCAGGTGTGATGTTCTTTTCTTTTTTTTTGTTTCTAACTTAGAAACTAAGATAAATTAAATAGTAATAGTACTAATAGCCTTTTTTTTTGGGTCTCATAACCTCTTTTTTTCAAGGCCGTAGGGGGTTCTAATGTTTCCATTAGAACATTCTTGGGCTTGGTAGACACTGGCGGCGTCCCTCTCCAAGTCAACAGAGGACTTTCTTAGCTTTGGTCATTTTTCAACATTTTTATACTTATAGTGGCCTCTTCATAAATTGACCTTGATCCGTGTTACAATGCATTCTTAACTTGATATTAATCTCTGTTGTAAAATGTCATAAAATCATTTTATACATTATCATAAGCCATAAGTTGATTGATAAATCTGACTTTGGTACTATCTTATTTGTTGTCTATTTGGTACAGAGTTGGTAACATTCATTAATGTAGACTATTATTTAATATAGACTATCACTATTATATAGAAGGGGTTGGGTAAAATCAGATGTTTTTACCCTCTGGAAGATACTTCTCATGAGATAATACCATACTTCATATTATATTATATGGGTTATTTTATGATTATTTTCCTAACACTAGATTTTTTCATTTGTTTGGGAAAACAAAATCAGGTGTCCCCTCAAATGCAACTTGTCAAAGAATAAAAAAATACTACTATTTCCTGGACAAAATATGCAAAGCCACAACTACAAATTCAAAAGCTACCATGATATTAAATTTAACATTTATTTAAAAAAAATTAAAGTTTCTATTCACAGATAGTTCTTTCTACTCTAAATAAAATATAGTTTATATTGCTAATTAGTGAATCCTGAGACTCAGTAGTCTGGAGTTTCATCCCCAGTAAACTTTTAAAAAAACAACAACAAAAAACAAACCATCAGAACTAAGGGTGAGTGATACTATTTTTAAACTTAGATACACACTTAAAACTCAAGGCATGTGGGCCACATCAGGCTATCAACTAAATCTGGCCAAGGAAGTCTTGACTCGTGCACAATTACATCAGGCCAGAGGAAGAATTTTAGATAAAATAATTACCAGCTTTTCCGAACAACAGCTACCATACTGTTCTTGCTTCCATCTGATTTAGTGAAATTTTTATTTGTGTAGTTGGCAGATGGTAGTTACTTGTTGCAGTTGCAGTAGGCCAGTTGCTCATTGTGGATCGAGGCATGAGAAATGAATTAATGTAATGCCATATTACATCACTAAGTTTGTGACATAAGTCATTGATTTAAAAACATAACTGACCAGTACTGATGCAGTGGACAAAACACAGCTCACATCTTTATCCGTAGTGAAGAAGAAATTTCTGACATGCAATCCATACCTTGGACAATGACAGGAAAAGAAATGAAGGACAATATATGTCAAAGTTTAATCTGCCTAAGGACAAACTTAGTCGAGCACTTGTAATGTGTGGTGATAAAATGTGGTCTAGTTGGACAAAAAATGTGGACTAGCTGGAAATATGCACAGTTAAAATTGCAGATCTGTACTGGTGAACAATGTTCCCTTTTAGCTGACAGACGGCTTGCAGCAGTTTAGGATTACTACGCAGAAAATTTTGTAAAATATTGCACAAAATATGGATGCTGTGTAACTTTGCATACAAGTTTTTTCACTTTGCAAATGGACCAACGAAACCTTTAAGGCAGGGATGCCCAAAGTCCGGCCCGCGGGCCAAAACCGGCCCGCTAAGCAATTTTTACTGGCCCACGACCTCATCTGAAATAATTAATTAACTAAAGAATTATTTTTTAGCAACATTAAATATAAGAAAAGTCGACAAGTTTTACCGTTTTGATAACGTCAAAGGATGGCAAAAGTCGATAACATTGTATTGTTTACCAATTACTAGACTTCAGTCTTAAAGACTGACAAGGGGAGCAAATGTATTTGGTTCTGTTTGTTCTGCTGTCTGTGACGTTAAATAACCAAGTAAACGATATATTTATTTATTGCTGATGGTTATCGCCATGACTCGTGAGCACAGTTGACTAGCAAAACTTGCCTGTAACAAAGTCAGTTTAGTCAGGCTGGCAAAGTTTTTAAACTTCACTGTATCATTCATAAAGAAGTTCTTTGTGCTAAACACCTTTCATGTGATCGTGTCGTTAAGCAAGTGATAAAGGATATGATCTCTATTTGCTCTAAAACCCTGTTTCACAGCCAGTTTTAGCAGTGTCTTCTTGACATCCAGAGAGAATACAAAGATGTTATGTATGACAATGATATAAGATGGTTTAGTCGGGGGACAGCACTTCACCGCATCTACACATTAAAAAAGAAATTGGGCAGTACATGGAAGATAAGGAAAAACCATTTCCAGAACTATCTGATGCTTGTCTTGCATAGTTTGCATTATCGGTTGATGTGGAAAGACATATAAACCTTCTTAACACAATTCTCCAAGGGCACAATGCAGTGGTAAGCTAATTATATTCACATATCAAGGACTTTGGGAACAAGCTGCAAATTTTTCAAAGGGAACTTTTTCAAATGCAGTCCAATACCACACATTTCCCCTCACTGCAGGAAATCATGACAAGTTTACCAGAAAGAAGCTTCAATTGGCAAATGCATAGGTATGATGCAGATATGCAGATATCACATCCTTGGCTGATGTATTTCAAAGACGCTTTCATGACTTAATAACTATTGAAAAGATAAACATGGTTGTTTTTGTTGAATCTTCATATTTCTCTTTAGATTTTGATAATACTGCGGCAATCTGCAGCGGGAATTCATTGAGCTGCAAACTGATGCTGAATGTTGCAGCAGACAATTTCTTCTCTTTAACTTTTAGAGTGAGCTTTATGGTTAAAGAGAGATTAAAAGGAATTCGAACATTTGTTTAAAAAAATGCTTAGCTTGTTTGGCTCGACATACTTGTGTAAGCAGACATTTTCAGTTATGAATTTTAACAAGATCTGTGTGAGGATGAGAATAAGTGACTCTCAACTACATGATATCATACATATCAAAACCATGGCATTGAGCCTGACCTCACCACTTACTGCTACTGCATTCAAGATCTCAGTTTCACCATTCACATTAAAATTTTACAATAAAAACTCATCATACTATGTCATTTTTATATTATTATTTTAACCCGGCCCGCGAATATCTTTGCATAAAGGAATATGGCCCGCCATGCAAAAAGTTTGGGCATCCCCGCTTTAAGGGAACATTGGTGGTGAATTTATAGAATATCATTTCATCATACACCTAGAGTTGCTGTGTGGTTATGTTCTTTGGAATTGAAGGTGTAATGAGCATGTAAATGTTATGTAACAAAAACCTTAACATTTAGTGGAGTTAAAGGCTTTAATTACTGCCAATGTCAGCATTTTTAAGGTATTTGTTGACATGCCTTAATATTATAAACGTACAGTAGCTAAGTCTGGGAAAAAATATCAGTAGATTTTTTTCGCAAAAGTCAAATCAAGTACAGGAAAAGTAAGGACTCCATAGTAGTTTTTCTGGATATTAAGTGGATATGACATATCTGTCTGATGTAATCACGACTGATAATCACTTAATTGCACCTTAAGCTTCAGGGATGGGTATTTTGATTACTGCAGAATGACATTCATTGAAAATTTGAGTGAAGCTGCACTTTTGTTCATGGTAGAGCTGTTCATAATGAACAGCTCTAAAAACATTTTCATAGATGACTTCATAGGGGTATTAGAGACTGGAGATTGTGGTACGGGAAGCCATTGATACAAATGCATTTGTCACAACAGATCCTCTTGGAAGCTTGCTCCACCCAACTGTAGCAATGGTGTTTCCCATTCCCAGGGAACACTTTGCTGAAAAACTTAATTACTTCATGAATGAGGATATAGCACAGTGATTGATTCAGTAACTTGGGAGAAAAGTGATTTTGAATCATTTTATCTAGATTTAGAAGTGTAACAATTTTTAAATGGCACTAATTCTAATAGGAATAAAGCTGCAGTGTAATTAGGCACTATAGACCAATAGTGGCTAAACTGTTTACATTGCGGCTCGTGTACAATTTACTAAAGATATGTTACAAGTATTACTGGAAGATTTTCAAACTATGTTTAATGAACCATAGTGCTTGAATGCGGCTCTCAAAATTATTTTTATATTTTAATACTCTGAAGTGATATTCAGGGGAGAAATTTTATTATCAAAAAATATATTAGGCTTTGTGATTTTATTTTTAACCTGCACATTTTACATTCCGACACAAATAATTTCTAATGAATCAGTAGTCTTTACCTTTTAAATATGTGTACATTTTATTTTATACATCATGATAAAATATCAGTTTATGAAAATCAAGAAGTTTATTGGTTTCATAATTGACAATCAGTTTAATAATTAACTATTTTCCTTAGTAATTCAAAGAGCAAGCACTAAATACATTTTTAATAAAGACCCAAGCTGGAACAATTGTTTACATAACATTAAACTAATTATAACTTCTCTCCCATGAAATCCTCTAAATATTTTATTTAATTTCAGGTGCATCAATTTTTTTCATAACCTTTACATATCCCAGAAGAGCTGTAAAAAACCTCTGGATGCTCAAAGGTGGGAAAGATGTAAAAATCACCACTTATAGCTGGATGGGTAAAGAAAACACCTTTACAAAACCAATTGAACATATCAACTGTTTACAGTCACGTACAGGAGCTGGGCAGCATGTACCCCTCCAACTTAAAGGAAGCAGTTTCTATTTTCTCCTGGACAAGAAAGGATCTTTCCACAATACTGATTTATTTGATTTTCTTATTGCTGTAAAAAGAAATATTAAATAACCATTTATTTAAATTTCCCAATCTTATTTTTCCCCCATTTGTACTCTTTGTCACAGTTTCTATTTTATGAATGATGACACAAAAAAAAAAGACGTAATATAGTTCAAGAAGGCTTTGTCTTTTATTAGTTTTTTTGAATTGGATACTTGTATTTAACCATAACTTTAACAAATATGTATTTACCTTGGGATGTTAAAAAAAATGCTTCCTATAGCAATAGAAAAAACTAAAGGTGTCAAATTTTACATAATTAAATTGAACCAAAATGTCTATTTCCAACTATTTCTATTTATATTATATTGAATCCCCTAATTTTAATCCAGATAATTCCAATACAATAAAAATATATTCAAAGGATTTATCAAAGTATAAAATATCTACAATCAATAATTTATTTGAAAGCCATCAGACAAAGCTGAAACATAAAATCTGTTTGTACATAAATAAAAAGCAGAACTTTGCTTTTTGAATCAAGAATAAATTTATAAATAGTAATGTACAGACTTGTAGACATGGTAGCCACATCACATGGATTACCAATGTACTTTAGAATAATAATAATTACCAGTAACATTAACACATCACATCATATAACAGCAACACAATTTTCAGACATTCCCTCTACCAATCAAGATTCTGCTGTGACTCAATTGATCCTTATGATAGACACACAAGCATATTTATTATTAGATGAGGATTGATATCTAAACAAATATGAATAATTGCTGGTTAATCCAGCATTCAAAATAAATTAAGTTAAAAAAAGCATTTGGTGGTTCCTTGGTACAACATGCTAAATATTTCATTTCATTACTTTAAAAAACTAATAAGATTTACTGATGTAATATAAGAACATAGAAGACCGCTGGGAATTTTATCATTTCTGACTTAAATTTAAATATCAATCTGTTGAAAAAGAATGCTATAAATTTTATTTGATTAAGATAATATTTTGTTAGTAGGCAAGGTTAATAATATTTTTCTCAATATTTTGAATGGTGATAGTGATAGTACAATTTTTAAAAATATGAAGCCAATTAATTACATCACAAATGAATCACATGCATGGATACATAGGCTAGGGGTGCACTTATTTAAACTATTAACTGAGGGGGTATCAGAAAATTAGGAACAAAACTAAACCGTTTGAAAGCATGAAATTAATTTGTACCAAGGAATGTTTTAGTTTATGTCTATAGTGATAAAAAAATAATAATTGAAAATCACAAAAGCATATAAATTGCTTCACTCCAAACCTTAGTTATTCTTACTTAAATCTGAAAATACCCCTTGTTAAATAAATAATCTAATAATAATTTAAACATTAATGAAATAAGTGGCAGTGAATCATTTATTTATAATTTTAGTTTGGAAACTCGCAATGAAGTAAGCTTCAACTTATATTGGGTTTGATGAGAATGAAATGAAGTATCATTATAAAGGGATTCACAATGGAAAAATACATTGAATACTTTTTAAAAAAGAAATAACATGTCAACAAACTACTAACTGGACAATTATGCACAAATTTATACATTAAAAAAATTTAAGAATGCTTATTAGGAAGATAATTTTTTAAATACAAATACTTATTTTGTACCGGTATTTCTTAAATTTCTGAAAATAACATACTGCTTTTTAATTAGCGATACAGAGTAGTATTTACTATATCTCTGTTTTCCATTTATTCAAATGATTTAAGACTTTGTAGTAAGCAGTAATCACTGTTTATAAAATATTAAAATAAAAGTAATTCCAGTCCCAAGGCTAAATCAAAATCATGAATTTCAAAATTTCAATGCAGTTTCAAGTTCTGTAAGTGAAGAACACACATTGAAAATGCCTAGGGTGGTAATAAATTTAAAAAATACTAAAAATATACTCTTTGCTATCTCTACTATTAACTATGAAGAGATTTTTAAAAAAGTTACATTTCAAAAGAAAAAGGTCACAAAATTTTTAAAGTGAATAATTTCCATATTTTCCCATTTCCTGGCATCCTAGTGAGCTGAAATTTTGCAAATAGACGTTTGTCACCTAACAATGCGTTATATCAAAATTTAAGATAGATCGAATTTACTGTAACTAAATTAATGAATTTTTAGATTAACTCTATGCAGCATGTAAATGTTTATGCTAGTCTGTCGCGTATTAAATTGAAATACTTTTAGTTCAATATAACTTAAAATTTTGTTCATTCCAAAAATGTGACGATATGTAACTCAAGTAAATGCTTGTGGTACAATAAAATAGTCAAGAAATTTTTGATTAAAAAAATATCGATTGCTCAAAATTTGTCAATTTATATTTTAAAAAAATTACTGCAGTAACATCTCAGCTAAAAATAAAACAACCTTTGACAGGAAAGATTTAATTTAGACTTTTGATAAAAAAACTTGAAAATATGACCCTAACCCAAATCTAAATTCATAATTCTGTAGGTGACATGTCATCAAGCAAGATTACTATAAATAATTCAGTTAAATTTACTAATATTAATATCTGCACCTAGTGAGATTCATAAAAAAAATACCACAAATGCATTAATTTAATTTTAATGTGTAAACTTATGTCTTTGCAGTGATTTACTTGGTAAGGAGTAGCCAAAGTGTCAGGATTTTAGAAAATATGTTTTTTAAAACTTTTTCTGGTATATTGTCTATTAAATTTAGTAACTTATACTGATTAATCACTGCTAACTGCTATCTGCTAACTGATGGTTATTTCTATTGTCTTTAACAATCACTATTTTAAAATTTAATTACTAAATGGGATTGTTTCATTTTGAGATTCCTTAAGATAGCTTATATAACAAAAACAATTGGTTTTAATAAAAATTCACATAAATTAACAAGCAGATGATCATTCAAAAAGTATAAATTATCTAATACAAAACTGAATGAATGGGTCTGAAAAGACATAACTAAATGCATTAAATGCTACATTTAAATAGAAGCAACATGGAGGTGTTGGCTGATGCAATGTCTTCAAACAAACTTATTTACACATTTAGCAAAACATTTACACCAATTCTATTTCCCAAATGACAGTCCTAAAACAGACTGCTGATTCACAACCATAACATAACTGTCCTTGAAAATTTTGGAGAGCCAAATTAAGTCAATTTAATCTTTAATGTCTACTTTATATTAATTGAAGACAATTCAATAGTTATTTACCATGACAACATTAGGATTAACTCTTTCCCTGCCAGGGGGTTTCGGGGGTTTCTTACACGTTCGTGCCAGACCATTTTTTTAGTTTGGTAATTTTTTAAGGGTGACCTTAACTATCGTACAATGTTTAATAAATATCTAGAGCAACTTTGGTGTATCTTATATCAAAAGAAAGGAAATTGAATAGAGAATTCAATAATGTAGAAGCAAATAAAATATTACCAAACCAAAAATTAGTTTCACTATAAGATTTTGTGATCAATTTTTGTGTCTTAAATTTTCTTTGTAAAAAATCTGAACTTACCAAACTAAAAGAAAGTCTGCATAGCTGTAATCATTTTCTCCTTTAATTATCACAATGTAAATTCCATTTATGAAATAAATGCTTTTTAAATTTTGAAAATATCCCATGTAGTTTTAAAGTTATGACATTTTTTGTATTGATGATGACCATGGCAGAAATTTTTTTCTATTATTTCCTTAGACATATATAGAAACCGAACTGTCACCACTGCTCTTTTTCCATATAATATATTGCCCTATCATACGGATGAAAATCTTAACTAAATCCTAAAACTAATGTTTTATTATTGTTTTAAAATGTTTCTGCATCAATAATTCACATTTAAATTTAATAAGATGGCAATAACTACTATAATAAATAACTATGTTCGTTGAGTAGGCGTGGCCATATCTTTGTTTACAAAATAAATCGAAACAAGCTGCTAATTTTAACACTACTGAATGTAAACACATGCTATTTTTAAACAGAAAGGAAGTAGAAAAGAGTTACCTCTCATTTTAAAACTTAAAAAGTCTAATGGGACACTCTAAGCAACGAAATAAATTCAAAAACTCAAATCACCTATATATCGGCGATTGGCACAAACGTGACCAGGCGAGATCGCCTATATATCGGCGATTGGCAGGGAAAGAGTTAATGAGAACTTTAACTCTAATAATCTGGATAAAGAATAAAATGTTTTACTTAGTTGAAAGAATTAATTAGAAACAAGGGCTAACAATATCTCTACTGTACACAAACAGAAGAGAAAGTAGTTAAAATTAAAAGTTCTATCACCATAGATTTGTGACTGTAAATACTTACATCGACTCATTTCACTCAACTTGTCCACACATACACCATACTTAAAAAAATATTAAAGAATCATACCAGCATTCATACTCCCTGAGATCATGATGCCCCTATCCATAAATTTTCTTGTAAAAAGCCTATGATTTTTCGCCTGTGAGTTTTATCCATTCCCCCCGGATAACGAAATTTACCAATATCTTTTCCATTGCAACGCTGGAGGTAGTCCTGAAATATAAATAACAAGAAATAGTAAAAAGTTAATCCTGAGGTATTAATTTTTTTTAATGAAAAATTTTTATGTAAATTTTTCTTTCCACTTAACTTACAAACTACATCCACGGCCAGGTGGCTGATACAATTTGAGCTGATAATTCTTAGTTGACTTTTAATATTTAATGCCCCAGAAGCTTTTGCAAAACTTTCACCTCAATCCAGTAAGGAATCCCCGTATTGCAATCAACTGGTTATGAAATTTAAAAAATTGCGTAAAATGTATTTATTTTATTATAGTCATACTGACTTCATTTTTAAAAATAAGAATAGTTATTTTACATAACCAAAAGACCGTCTTGGCCTTAAAACTATTTTTACCTGTAGTTTAGAACTATTATTTTTATAATAAAGTATAGCAAAATCGCATCTTCAAACAAAAAAAAAAAAAAAACCTGTAAAAATTACAAAAAACTTTGCGAATCAAGAGGGAAACGGCCACCATTGCAGGAAGTCAAATATACCATCTTTCATGCACTGAAGAGTATTTACTTTCTGTGATTTCATTTCTAAAGAGAGCACTATCGAGGCGCGCTTTACAACGCTGTGGCTGTAGCGGACAGGCACGCATTAAAACGCTATGGGGCATTAAATGTTAATACATGGTAAATTTCAGACTTACTTTGATAATACATGTCTTGATGGTGATGTAATTTGCAGGCGACATGCCCATTGAGTTGCATAGCTGAAATTTAAGCAGGAAAAAAATATGTCAAAATTTCAATAACAAATTTTACAATCTTGCATTTTTTAAAGAATTTTTTTCATTGGTGTTAAGCATTAATCTTGGTTTCATCTTCATGCAAGACTGCTTAATCATGAAAAAAATAAAAAAAATTTTTTTTCTTCTTTTTTACAGCTGTTACCAACCTCTGAGACTTACTGACTTGCATAATGCATTTAAAAATTGAAAAAGCTTTTCCATTGGTGCACAACCAGACATTCCATTCTTACACAACTGCTGTTGCTATTTTAATTTTTGCCACAGACCTTCTTTTCATTCTCAGATATCAGCTCAAACCCTGGCATGCTGCTGTTCACTTCCTTGGGAGCTTCTATGATGCCTTCATCACCTTTTCCTTGAGCTTTTTCTACGTTTTCTTCTGAAGATGTATCCATTTTGTCTAATTTTCCTCTGAAAGGCCGCAACATTAAATAAATTTTATCACAAAATGCACAATGTAGGTTTAAAATACTTTTATTATTAACAGTATAAATCGTTATAGATATATCACTTTGAGACTCATAATGTAATACATACTCTGCTTTTTTGGAGACTTGCGAATTCCTCTTTGGCGTTGAAGAGGTCACCTTAAATTAGATAAAATGGAATCACTAAATATAATACAGAATTGTATAAAAAATTTAAAAAATGTTAAAATCATAAGAGTGTTTGTATTTTTGGAATTAAAAAATTGTAAAAAAATATATTTCCCCAAGACAAATTTGACAACAATGTTATTATGAGAATCAATGTATATGAACCATGCCTTTGTGTTGAAATTTTGAAAACCCTCAGTTATTGTTTGTTTGAAACGGATAATATAAATAATTTACAACCATAAAGCACTATTTTAAAAATCATGACCCTTAATTTTTTGTGCAAGGAGGTTCCCCAGATTTGTCTGAGTAACATTTAGTGTCAAGTTACTTCTGACTTATTTTCTAAATAAAATTCATTAGAATTAGAAGGTTATAATTTCTTAGGTCGTCTTCCTTTAATACCTTTGTTTCTTAAATATAATATATTCTACTGTTGGCAAAGCTTTTTAAAAGAAATAAGCATGGTGATTTAATAAGAAAGAGACATAATGAGTTAATATGAGATTTGATGTTTCCTAAATATTGAATCTTTTTGTGCTGTTATGACATGTTCAGGATGTTAATGGTTAATTGTGATAATATCTGAAGCAAAGAAAAATATTGAATACACTACCAGAATATTCAATGAAACAAAAAATTTCTTGAAAAAGAAAAGAAGACTTTAAAATTATGTTTTAATTATTTTCCTGTTGAAGAATAAGCTTATATAAACAAAGCACACGGGTAGGGCACTATTAACATATTAAAAGAAAATAATAATATGAACTGTACATAAAGAAATATTTATTGCTAAGTCATAGCTATATTAAAAATTCACAGAGAAATAATTTAAAAAATAAGAACTAAGCTAGAGAAAGAGTATTAATAATTCATCTTTAAGTTTAAGCTTAAATATTGTGTAATATTAATGACAATAACACTCTTCTGTAGGAATAAAATTAAAATATTTAAACAGGGATAAAAAAAAGGTAAGTAAATTATGTTTAACAAAGTTATGTAAATAAATTCATCCCATGAAATGTATTGAAGTGGGAAAAAATACACACACATAAAAAAAACAACTTATTAACATACACCCCCCACCCCAAAAAAAAAATAAAAAATCCTCAACAATTAACAAAAATCTGTGTTTAGCAATTGAACTATTGAGTTTTATTTTACTTTTTAAAATTTAAAAGCAATAAAAATTTTGAAAATAATTTTTAAACTTAAAAGCAAAAATTGTTCAAAATAAAAAAAAAAGAGGTAAATAACATTACATTGTTACATAAAACAAAAAAACAACATGTAAGATAAGGCAACTCTGCCCTAAGAGAGCCCCAATGCAACACTGTTTTAAAAGAAATTAAGCTACAAGGAATGGGAAAAGCATCAAAATTGCATTAGAAATGATGATTTTAAACTCCAATGAAATTTTTTTTTGCGTGCCATTATTATATACATTTTTTCTGTTTTGTTTGTTTATATTATAGGACAAAATAATGCAAGGCAGTTTCAAAAGTTCAATATTATTTTGTGAACATTGTGATAAATTAATTAAAATCAGGTACAATTAATTCCAGGCCACAATGTTTAATTTTTAAACATTATTTTTATAGCTATTAAAAATAATTCTTAAACTATGATTTTAAAAACGTTATAGATGAAATCCCCTGCTCGTTAGTGGTCAATGAAACTTGTGAAAGCTACTTCACTTGCCCCCATAGACCTTCATGGTCTGTAAAGGATCAATACATGAAATATTTATTTGAACACATGCCCTATATAACAAAATTGACTAATGGACTTCATTTCGGATTTATTTTCTTCAAACTACTCACTTCCCTACTGCCTAAAATAGAGAAAAATACTTAAGACTTCATTTACTGACAAGAATTAACACACTATTAATATTGGAGTTCTTTTGGAATCAATACGGGACATAACTTGGCCTGCACATATCTGACAATAGGATGCTGCATTTTCAGTAAACTCTACAATTATATTTTAAGTTTATTCCATATAGAAAGTAAAAATGAGATATTCTAAAGGTAGCATTAGAAAAAAAGAAAATGTGACTTCAGCTGACTTTTATACATTATTAAAGCTTAACTGACTAATACTAGTTATAAGATACCTAGTTGAAATACATGTATATTCTAATTACCCATGTATAAATCCATAAAAAGCTTTAGAATTATAATCTTGATGGAAATTAAAATGATGAGTATTAAAAAAAAGTTTCTCTACTCTATAAACTAATGTCTGAAAAATATGTAAATGAAATATTTACTGCCATTAAGTCATTAATCTGGAGTAAAAAAAATGTGCTTGATTTTTCAGTTTACATGCTTAACTTGACAATTGGACTGAATGTGCATGCTGTGGCTGATAAAATACTACACAATGACTGACTAAGCTTTCCTGATCAATGCTGCATGCAACATATTATAGTAGTAAGAATCACTGAACAAGTGTTAAAATGAAGCTAATGTACAACAAGCAACAATTTAAAAATTAGTAGGCACTTTAAAAAAAAAAGAATTTTTGTAACTATTAGATGATTGCATTCCTAATAACTCAACTTAACTTGTCTTCTCAAACCCCAGAATATCATTGTTTTCAAAAAGCGCCTTCAAAGAACTAACAAATATGTTGATTAATGTATATATATATATCGGCTAGCAATAATGCTAAATAATTTGATTTTTAAAATTTTGAGGCTAGAAATTAAATTAAATGCAAGCATGTATAAATCAATGGGGTAATAATGACATAAGGCCTGCTAGTTTTATAATGTCTCTTTAAAATTATATGTAAATATTAAGACGACATGGTTCATATACATCATCCCTAATGCACCTATTGAATGTCATTCACATATCCAATTATTCGGATAAGTAGTTTAATAAACACAATATTCTTTAATTTAATAAGTACTAACTAGTGTGTATTGGGGCTCCATAGCATTGGCAGATATTCGTAAAAATGTTAACTTACGATTTCTGGGCCTTAGCAACTGAGCTGTGAAGATTGCACTCACCATCTTTTTCTTATTTTCTTTTCTCTTTTCTCTTTTAAACTTCTCCTCTTCAAAAACTTCCTCATCTGCCAATCAAAACAAGGCAATGAGTTGTACATGTATAATGAAATCACCATTGTCAATGGCCATATTGATTTCAGCTATTCTTAAAACATCTTACACAATGCACCTGATTCCAAAACTTTCAGAAAAGCCTAAATCAAAGTAGACCATGGTTTGACCCCCACAGTACCCTATGAATAACTAGTTTATATTTCCCCATATAAATTTATAAACATGGAAAAAGGGCCATTCTAGGCACTGAATTGTAAGTATAATAAAAAAATGGCCAATTTCTCTATGATGGTATTTTGGAGACAACTACAATACATAAATTAAATAATGACATGTAAAACATGGAATTATATTCTATTTGTAAGACATCATTTATTTTGTTATATCACAGTTTGCAAATGAAAAAAATATACACTTTTAAAAAATATTTCACATTTTTTCATGAAGAGGTTTTGTGACAATATCATTAATGTCAGCGATAAGTTAATGCAATTCTCACGGAATGAATTTGGAAGCTGCAGCATCAGTGCAGATATATTATTACTTTATTTAAACAACTGTATTATTGCACCAAATCTAAACTTTTTGCTTTTCTATTGGCTATTGCTTTATTTTGCATGTATTTGTAAATTTAATGTAGACAATGCTGGATTCCCACATATGTTTTTTAATAGGCAATCACTATTTTAAACTTGATATTCAGCTGGTGTCACGGTATTCATAAATATGCATGTTGCCCAGCAGGAATGAGATTTGTTCTTTATGGCTGAAAATAAAACAAATGAGCCATGCAACTTTGATAATCTGGCTGCTGAAAATATGGGATACAAATTTAATTTGTCTTACCTTTCCAAAATGGTTAGATGTAAGATGGTTAGCAAGCTCTCAGTAAGTAAAAAAAATTGTGATATTCCACCACAGCTCTTGAATTGTTTGACAAGTTCCAGAATGTTTTTTAAAAAAATGTAGTGTCTAGTCGACAACTTTTGGTCCAGTTGCACCCTTTTTTTTCCTCAAGAGTATTTTCTCTTTCAATAGATCAGACATTACTGAGTCACATTTCCCAAAAATATTGATGCCATACATAGCTCGTTTGCTATGGAGATACTGTATTCAGCCTAATCTTATCTAATATGATTTTACAACTTGGAAAAAATAGTGTAAAAAAACAATGTCAATTGACTAACAAGCGATTTTTTTGTAATCATTTGGTGAATGTTATTTTGAAATTGGTGTATTGCTCATTGTTATAGAATTATTCATATGTTCAGTAACCCTTAACTATATTTTATGTTCAATCCAAGCAAATGTATTTTCAAATTTAAAAACTACGCTACTATCACACATTTAAACATTAATGTGCTTAAACGACACGGCAAAGATATTTTCTATTTAAAAATAAATAATTATAATTAATGATAAGACGAATGTAGAAGAAATTCAGTCTATTTTTATTAAAATATCATGTGTTTAGATCCCTAAGATAGTTTTTCAACAAATTAAAAATAAACTTTTTATTCAATGGAATAAAGCCCAAATGTATACTTAAATTTTCCTCAATTATAAATATTGGGAAGTTAAATTATTTTATTTAAAATTTCTTTTAACTTATATTCGTACTTTAAAAATTACTCATGAGGCTCATGACATTTCTTGTCCAAATGTGTAAGGCTAATGTATTTCTCTTTAAATGTTCACACTACACACAAAGTGCATGAGGCATTTACCAAATTCCAAGACATTTTTAAAAATAATTCTAATAAATTTTTTAAAACTATGTGAAATTATGAATAAACATTATATTTCAAAGATTCTACTTTCAATAACAAAAATAAGTCTTACTGTGAAACATTCACAAATTCTGTAAGTGTAGTTACCATCTAGCAGTCAATAATTGAATGTACATTCATAGCTTTTGTTAGAGTGTTCTTGAGAAGGGGTCATTTTTAGCAAGAGTTCAAGGTTTTAATTGGTATTACCTTAGGAGCAGTGTCCTCTCAAAGCTGCACAAGATATATGACCTACCCACACAGCAGTATAGCAGCAAATTTTGATAATTGTGTGGATTGTAAAATTTTGCACAAGAAATGGTTGCTGTGCAACTTTGCACACCAGATTTTTTATTTTATCTTATATGTTACAGACGCTCCTTATTGGGGATGGACCATAGAAAATTACAGGGAACATTGCTTAGGAGGTTAAGAAAGGTCTCTTACACAATTTGTTTTAAAAGGGTATTTAAAAAAAAATCAGTTAAATACCTAAATTTTGTTTGATTTTGTGGTATTTTCAGCACACCAAATAAGTGATTTTGGTAGAGGATAAAAAAAACCCATACTGACAGTTCAATACCTGTACCAGACATAATACTTTTAGAAAGAACTTGTTAAAAAAAAATCTAAATAATAACACTATAGTGCATACATAATAAGTTAATTATTTGGGACTTCTGCCAAAAAAGAATTTCTACAAGTAAACACACTAAGACTGAAAATTACAACAAAGAAAAAAATCAGACAATATGCATTGCCTTTACCTATTTATACAATTTGTAAAATCATGCATTAACAAATGCAACCAGATGTACAACAAATAATAAACAGGAAATGAAAAAAATACACAAATTACATCAATTGCATTCTCCTTTAACTGCCATTTCTAGTTATTTAATTTAAAACACTGCCATCAAAAGTTTCAACCCAACACAAAATTAAGAATATTTGATAAGACACAATAAATCATCCATCATTTCTAAAATTATGTTAAGACTTGAAAGGTAATATTTAATATTGAACTAAGTAGTACTTAGACAGGGCTATAATATTTGTGAGGGTTGACTGACTAAAAAAATTCAGCTAAGCCATAAAGAACAGAAGTATATATATTAGATTTGGGTTTGACTAAATCAATTCTGCTGGGTGAAATAAAATTAATAACTACCACAAACATGTTTTGTTGGCACCAAAGAAAGGGCAGAAAATATATTTTACCTTCTAGCTTGGTAATGCCATTTTTCCTAAGACGTATTAGCTCTTTGATCCTGGCTTTTATTTCCTTTTCTCCTGTTTTACAAACATTTACATTTTTGATAATTAAAGCCAAATTCATTCATTAAAAAATTACATTTTAAGGAGCTTCAAAATAACTGTTAAATACAAAATTACTGTTAAATAGTTAATTAATTAAAAATAGGGTCCAATAATAATACATTTCTCACACATAACTTACTTTTGATATTGAGGAATAACATTTGATGCTCTGCTCTAGTGTGAAATTGTGAAAATGGTTTCAACCGTTCTTGTAATTCTCTGGAAATTCGTTATTGAAAATTAATTCTAAGTTGATTTTTTTTAAATGATCAAAATCAGTGACAGCAAAAAGAAATGATTTGAAAGTGAAACTATGAACAAAAATGTCAATGATCAAGTGAGAGTAAAAGACAATTTTTAAAAAGTAGGAAATCTTTACAATAATAACATGCTATTAACATTTCTGTTCTCTACTTTGAAGGGTAAGTAACCATGAGTATGTACTTTTAAAAACTAGAAATAAATGCATTTTCATAATTGAAATAAAAATGTAACATTCTCTGCGAAAATAAGATGTAACACTCAATGTTAAATACATTCAAATAACTTTTGAACAATACCTTCCTGTTTTCCCTGATTTTTTCTTTGAATGTGGTGTTTTTGTAGCTTTTGAAATAGCTGGGACACCAGCAGCAGTTAAGCCATATTCCCCAGCTATTCTTTTCCGCCTTTCTCTCTCCTGCAACCGTAATCTGTACTTGCAAATTTGAGCAAGTTTAATGGCTAGAACAAATTTTAAGTGAATGAATTAAAGCTACATGACAGTCATTGGACTAGGAATGTTTCACAACAAAATATCTCACTAACGGTTTTGACTCCCCCAACGCCCCCCCCCCTAAAAAAAATGATTGTGCAAAAGGATGATTGTACATAATTAAATTTACTAACCAAAAGCATTTAAGCATAATTAATAAAAAATACTAAAATAAAACTCTTGACAAGAGACGTCTATTTGTGATACATTTGTAAAGAAATATGAAAATGATAACTAGATTCCTCAGTACTTTCATTAGTAGACATTGTAGTTTATCATGATAAAAATAAACCCAGTATATTCCAAGGTTTATTAAAGCCAGTTAATTAAATTTAAAGAATGTCTAATGATTTCTAATAAACACAAAGATCCACGCTGAAAAATTTTGAAGCTCAAAATATAATTGTTTGTAAATAACAAAAATATTATAATATCCCTTACTTGAACTTAATAACCATGCATCCTAATATATAAAATCCATTTCATTTATTTTTCTGAATGCTACTTAAATTACATAAATCCTTGAGCAACTTATTTCAAATCAGTAACATTTCATACCTGTATCAATGTCGTCATCATCATGATTTATTGACAGACTGCTAACTAAAGTCTCAGCATCATTATCATGTTCCTGGGAAAGTTAAAATCATTTTAAAAAAAATTAATGTAAATTTAACAATTTATTGGATATTTTTTTATCGAGGGCTAAACAAAAATTAATATTAAATAATGTAAAGCAGCTAATATCAAACAATTAGAGAAACAAAAATGTATTAGCCAGTAGGGGTCTACCAATACGCATTTTTGCCAATATTGCCAATACCCATATTTTGTGTGTGCAGATATGAGTGTTTGTTAGGACAATAACCAGGGTTCATATTTGATGACGTCTTAAATTTATAACTCATAGACTCATAATTATTTATATTTTATATGTTAGGCTTCTGGTTTCAATAAGACTTACGTAAATCAAGAAACAAAGAGTACAAATTCATTTGAATTATAAGTGTGTGTTGATTACACGGGACTGGCTAATCGCAACTTCAAAAAGTTGGTATTAGCTTATTACCCGGAGTTAATTTTTTGTTGTGTTACTGCAGAATACGAGCCAATACCCGAGGAACCGTGACATCAAAGCGTTTTCATAATATTCTGGTATATAAATAATATAAAAATACTAGGGCTGTGAAAATTAACGTTAAAATTTTTAACTATTAAATTATTTTCAACGATTAATTGACCCATCACTTATAAATTATTGGAAGTCAAGAAGTAATCAAAAATAAATAATAGCGGCCGATATACAACAAATTTCCTGACATTGACACAAACATTTTGGTTTTTAACTATTGACTGGCAGGAATGTTCAAAATGTTGATAAAGTTTGCCTTCCATGGTTCTAACACTTTGTCTACTTATCAAACCAAATGAAAAGAGTATTAATATGCTACTGGCAGTAAAGGCGTCTGTCTCAGAGCGAGAAAATGACGACAGCTCCTCTGATGAATTACTTGTTACAAAATGGAGATGAAAGTTCCTGAATCCATTAACCCTCTACAATGGTGGAAACTTAACAAACACCGATATCCGGTGATGTCATTCCTTGGGAAGACTGTTAAGTGCATTTTAATTTTTGGCTTTAATAGAAAAAAAACGATCAATAATTCATTAACTTTTCAAAGTTAAAGATTAAATTTAAATTAATCGTTAACAGCCCTAAAAGATACATCTCATCACTGTTAGTGAAGTTCGACTTTTGAATTATTTTTAATAAAAAAATTGGCTTAGATTTAGTTGCTGAAGCATAGTACCAGAAATAACACACAGCGGTTATGTCAGTCAAAATGCAAATTGTCATGGCGGCAAGTGTTGATAATATAATTATTTATATTATAAGAGGAAAGAAAAAAGAGTTTATCTTTCCTCTCGATTTCAGTCTTATATCGAAAGCTTGCCTACATTAGACTTAAAATTACCACATTGATATAAAATTAGGTTTTCCAAAAATTTATTTTGTGTGCGTTGGAAAAAAAAGCACAGCGCATAAGAGGTGAACACAGCGGGCAATGATGTCACGTTCTTTTGATGTTATCGTCAGATGACGCGAGGGGAAAATTTGATATATTCTCCTGTTGGTTCTCAAAAAATTAGGAAAAATATGGACCAGACAGTAAACAGTCTTTTTTTTCAAATTGGTTAACTGGTTCTCCAAAACAAACTTACATGACGACATTTAAGAACATGCCATTTTAATACTTTTAATATATAAAAATTGAATATTAATCATTACGCTTTCCTCCTCTGTTTGACTCACCAATGTTGGTACATCACAGGCTCTTTAATGTCAAATGGGACGAAGCGTGGCAAAAATTTGATATATTCTCTTGATGGTAAAAATACGGACTGACGGTTCAACAGTCCTTAAAAAGGAGTGGTCTTAACGAGAATAATCTAAAGAATATTTTTTAAACTGATTATTTTTGTTTGAGGTGGGTGTGTGCATGTGTCAAAATGTCACTTATAAAATATTGGTGAGGTCAGTGTCGGGACCTCTACATGCTACCGATACCCTGATATTGTTGCCGATATATCGTAGACCCCTATTAGCCAGGCGGATTTTCCATTAGCATTAAGTTCTATCAATGATAGATAAAAAAAACTCTATTCAATAACTGAATACTAAAAAAACATTAATTTAAAAAGAGACATTTAAATCTTGTTAAATACATTGCACATGCAACTAGACTTTAAATGAAATGCACAGTTGTGGGCAGAACATTATAAAAGTTTTCTATAATAAAGTCAATTTTTTAATAATAAACTATTAATATAAACTAGAATTTAAACAAAAAATGTTTTAATATTAAAAAATCATTGATGGGTCAGATTTGGCCTTTTGCTCGCAGGCCTTGAGTTTGACACATGTGCTAAAGAACTTACACGTTCAAAGTCATCCCTTAAAGGCATATACCCCAGTTCTTGTTGCTGCTGTTGTCCAATTTCTAATGGCGTTATTGGAATGGTTAGACTAGGAGACAGTGGTCCAGCAACGGCTGTGAAAATATTTTTTTTGCAAATTAACCAACATGTCCAACACACAGACAAAAAGTCACTTCTCAAAATCTTTAACCAAGGGGGGCTCTTAATGTGTCAGTTTTATATTCATATTAATAAAGGGAAACAAAACTCTCTCAAAAAATCAAAATGATACTTTGTCATGTATTATTAATTTAGAGAAAGTGTATCAAAATGTCTTTATTGGATCCAAGACACATTACTGAATTTGAATATGTGAGGAAAAGAGCATCAAGAAATGTGTTTGAAAACCCAATTTTGATGACAGCAGCAAAGTTGGATCTTCAGTTCACCATTGCTATCCAACGTGTAAAGTAAAAAGTCTGCTAATCAGAAAAATGAACAGCCGCACATTCATGAGACTATTTAAAGTAACAAACTTTGATTTACTGCATGACCCCTATTTATTGTAGTATAACTTACCTACAATTTTGGAATATGACCAACAAGTATTTCCCACTAATAACCAGGAGTTGATATTGCATTGTGTATTTTTAAGAGTAAGCTTAAGATTGCAATAAAAATTGATACATAGTGTCCAAAAAAAAAAATCCACATTATTACTATAAATTTTGTGTAAATATGAATGAGCAATGAAAAAGCTTGAAGTCCATAGGGTTTAAGGAAAGCCCTATCAACACTGTCTGACAGGCAGGTTTGAGCTAGGTCCCTTCTATCTGTAATCTACAGCTCTAGCTATACCCTTTTACTTTTAGGTCTATCTGAGATATATAGGTCTATACATAGCCTCCACCAATGGATAAAAGCTTTGAAATATAGAGTGGATTAAGTAATCACAAATAACCAGAGAAGAATTTTGGGCTTAGATGCTTGTCAACAAAATTTATAGCACTGCAAAGACAAGTATAAATAATTTCAGTGTATAGTTTGTCTCAAGAATGAGAATGCAGAAAAACAAACATCTTAAACACCCTTTTTTATACAATAACTAACCAGTGGTATATAGTGAAAAGCATAAAATACAAGATTTTCACAAAATATAATGGAAGTATAGGGTTAACATCAATTATTTCTTTGGACACACGTATGTTATGTACTTTATGTAAGCATTCAAACTTAAAAAGAAAATCACCAAGAAATCTTTCAAAAACTTTAAAGTAAGTTCTCTATACAATCTAAATGAGGATTAGTGGTTGTATCCAAATTTAATTATTAACTGAAAGCCAAAAATCAATTATTTATCAGAAAATTTTATTAAATTAAATTTTTTTCCAAGTTTTTTTATTAGCTTGTACTTCTATAGAAGTTAGCGTTTTCTATAATAATTACCAAAACAAAGATAGGAATTTTGGCAAGAAAAACATAGCTAAGCATATAATTATACATAGATTAACAAATTAAAATCCTATAGGAAAGAAATACCTCCATTTGCACTTGAATGGTCAGTTATACAAGGTCTAGGAACTTCTTGAAGCGTTGCTAAAATAATAAATAAATATAAAGTAATTAATAGTGTCAGACTTTAAATACCTTGGCTGATATTTTATTATAGTCTAATTTTCAACAATTACAAAACAATCTTCTTAAAAATATTTTAATAAGACCTGCCAAGAAAATAAAAATCTGTATAGGGGTCCGCACAGGGGGTCCCAGAACTACATACTAAATAAATAAAAAATAAATTTACCTACATTTTCTATTTAGAGTCAACAGACCACAATAGACGCTGCGAAAAACATTACTGGAAATAATTTACTTTACATACAGATATACACACAACTGAATTTCATTTTTTATTATTTTTTACATATGAAATGAACATAGGCTGTTTAAAGTTCAGTTTTCCAAGCATCTCCTTTGTCAAATGAAGTTAGCTTGCAATTGAATTTAGTTACATGTAATTTTTAGTTAGAAAGAATATCAGCTATAATTTTTCTTTTTAATTTTTTTGAAACATTTCTTTGATCCTGGCATTAAAAAGATATGTATTCAGGGGTGCCACCCACTGGGAGCTGTGAACCCTGAAATCTCTTTTTTGAAATTTCTTGATTCCTGAAAAATATTCTATAAATTTTTCAAACCATGAAAATTTTAAAGTAACTAAGTACTACTGTAATTTTCATTTTCCAACAATTTAAATCCATCATCATGTGTGCTTAACACTTTTTACCATTTCGACAATATTTATTTCGCATTCGCAAAAAGTATTTTGAGAAATTTCAAAAGGAAAAAAATACACACACACACATATATATATATATATATATATATATATATAGAGAGAGAGAGAGAGAGAGAGAGGCAGGCTAGGCAATATGTACAGTACAAAAGAAACATGCCTATTTAGAGTATCTATAATATAGAATTCCCTTACTTACAATAAATTACACTTGCACTAATATTTCAAATTAATAATATAAGAATTACATAAATTATTATTATTTTGAATTTTATTTCTTTGTCTAAGTCATTTTATGGGCTTGTTTTAAAATTAACTAAATATATTTATTACATAAATTATATATTTTAAAGTAGGTTAAGAATTTAATAATTATTAATGTTTTTAAACTATAGTTAGGCCTTTATCTCGTACTTATACTGTTTTTAACTTGTATAGAGTAAAGGCCTAATGAAAATGAAGAGTATAGACTCTAACTCTCATTTAGGTTTGGTTTAGAATTACTGTATTATTACTAATTACTACCATTGCAAAAATTTGGATAATTACTTAAATTTATTATAATTTACTAAAAGAGAAGTAACCATGAAAATTATTACTACTTAGCAGTATTGCCAAAGCACAAAGTCCTTAACTTTAACTGACATAATTTAATTTTTTAAACTGTACAATTAGTAGAGGCATAGGCCGACCGGCCCAGTCCTAATTATAATTTAATTATAAATTTTGTTATATTACTGAAAAAAATGAATATTAATTAATGTTTTTTCCAACCTAGTTAGTTAAGATGCAAACCACAATAATTTTTTCTGCATGTTTAAATAATTAATGCAAGGTAAAACTAAAACGAAAGCAGTTGGCCTGAGTTGAGACACTTCTAAGTTCTATCAAACTCAATGGTCAAACTGTTACTAAAGTAAAAGTAAGAAGACGAAAATTTCAAGCACAAAATTACGACTCAAACGTAGTGCGATTAGTTCAATTATTTTTTCAAAATTTTTCCAGAAATTTTGTATATGCGCAGAACGATATGCAATCAAACGACAATGAGATGAGAGTAAAACAAAGGGAGGGGTCAGGGTACCCGTATATTTTTAGCGAGTCCACGCATCTCACTGAATAGGCTTTCCGTGTGTTTTGACTTTTTCTCCTTTCTTCAAAACACTGAAGCCAAATATGAAAAATAAACTCGCATATCCGGAAAATCAGAGAAAGCGAGAAAAAGCCTTGCGAATCCGGAAAGAGCAAAATAAAAAAAACTCGCGAATCCGGAAAATAAAAATATTTAGCTTCACAAATCCGGAATAAACCGTAACAGCAACCCTGTATGTATTGCCAAGATTTTTATTCAAATGTCTATATGAATAAATTAGTGTTTTTCGAAATACAGATACTGTTTTGAAGCATTGAAAAGAGTTTTTTTTATTTTAAAATCGTTTACGTTAAGTAGTCTTAGTTAACTTAGTATTAGTACCATCACTCTAAAGCTCAGTCACTGGAAAAGCTTTTTTTCTGCAGGTTTTTTTAAGGTTGTTAAGACCGCTCGTTTTTGAGGACCGACTAACCGTTCAAAAAAAGACCGGTTAACCGCTCGTCCTTATATCCCTAATGTTTTGAGACCAATTTGAGAACTAACAAGAGAATGTTGTCGCCTGGCATCGTCTGATGGCATCAAAGCCCGCTTCCCCCCGCTTGCGTTCAGCTCTTTCCGCATGCCCCTCAATTCAAAGCATTTTTTTAAATCCAAAAAATTAACTAAACAGTGATGGTTAATTGTCTTTTTATTTTGGGTACTCGTAGTTCACCGGTCTAAATAAGAGGACAGGTTCAATAGTTCGTTAAAGTTAGCAAGGTTTTTTCATTAGTTTCAAAAAACCAACGCCTCGCCCCGTCCTTTGTGACGTCATGTTTACCTCTCTTGTGTGTGATGCCGATCAACTCGCATATTAAAATTAATAATATAATAAAATTATAAAGCTACGATAGAATGGAATTTATTTTAAAAAACATTATTTTTCGATCGTCAACTCGCCAGAATAATTGAATTTTGCGACGCACATGTTCCCCCTCCCCGTTTTTTTCTGTTCAAATAGGGTTTGAGCTACACTCGGCGTACTATTACTAGTATTAATGTGGTAATCAAATGCCTTTGACTAGCAGGAAAACTGTCACTAAAAGACCGAACTCGAATTTGTGGGCCGATTAATCGCCCGGTATCTTTGCTACGTCTTTCAAATACCTCTCGTAATATAGGTACATGTACTTCACTAAGCGGCGTGCGCCGATAAGTTTTTGAATGCCTGAACTGAAACAGACTATAAACCGGTGATCAGAAAATGCGGATAGGTCACGGGGTCATATGCTCTTATAGCTTTTTTTGTCTTTATAAGAAACAGACTATAATTAATATAAATAGAATCAGCCTCGGCCTTGACCGTTGTTGACATCTAACGCGCACTGTGTTAGTCTAGTACAGTCACCGCGACAAAGCGAGAGGGAGAGGCGTTACCGCTTGTGTTGTTTTTTTTTCACTACGTTATCGCTAGGTTTGTTGTAGTTTTCTTTTGGGTTAGGCGGTCCTACGGTCATGAATAAAGATGACCGGCCGCTTAGTGAAGTACATGTACCTATATTACGAGAGGTATTTGAAAGACGTAGCAAAGATATCGGGCGATTAATCGGCTGGATCTTGGTATCGCTTTAACTCACCGCGACAAAGCGAGAGGGAGAGGCGAGGCGCGTTACCGCCTGTGTTGTTTTTTTCACTGCGTTAACGCTAGTTTTTGTTAGTTTGTTGTTGTTGTTTTCTTTTGGGTTACACGGTCCTACGGTCCCGAATAAAGATGACCGGTCCTGGTCTGAGGACCGGTTAACCGAATAACCGGTTAACCGTTAACAACCTTAGTTTTTTTAACAATGTTGTAAAAAAAAAAAAATCATAGTACAGATGAATTATTTTTTATTAAGGAATAATTTATGATCGGATGACCAACATCGCGGTTTGCATAGATCAAGGGTCTCTAAACTTTTCTGCCACTGTTAGTGGGTGTGGTGAAATTGTTTCCTGGATTTCAAAATAGTAGATATTTCTGGCCTTAGATTTGATGTCCCTAACATCAACAGTGACCTGAGATTATCATCAGACAAGTTAGGTCTGAAATTGTTTTACACGTATTTCATCCCAAAAATGTCTCTTCGCGTAAGTATGCTGTTCCAAAGATTGAATGGTATCTTGAAGCAAAAGCTTTGACATTAGAAAAGTCTTTCTTGGGCAAAAACTGGTAAAAACTCAAAAGTCCTTCTTTGAATTTGTCCCTAAATCAATGACCTCCAGCTGCAGTTCATATGAGCAACTGGCCAGATCTGCTTCAAAGGGATTTTGAAATAACCTCACTTCTTCACAGAAGCTTTAGTCAAATTTTGGAAATGGCGGTGTTTGCTTTCGCTATTGATATTCGCAAATTTTTGTGGTAAACTACAGGTAAAAATAGAATCTTTTTTTTTTTAGATTAAAAGGTCTCTAGGGGCTGGATGAGAGGGAAAAATATGAATCATTAAAATACATCACTTCCTGTCATACTCCACTTTCATTTGTTTTCCATGCTTTCGGATTTTTATAAAAATCAGAATTTTAATGGTATAAAAATCAGAACTTTAAAGGTCTTTTCTGATTGTGGGGTAAAAAATCCTGACAAAATCAGAATGGTTGGCAGGCTTGTTTAATATTTACCAATTACAATAAATAATCTTAAATAAAAAATCTCACCATCACCAATGACCCCATTAATATAAAAGCGCCGATAGTGATCTTCACATTCTGCGCTTGTTCGTGTTTCAAGATGTGCTGCAGCTCCATTCCTGGAAAAAATTCCATGTTGAGTGATATTTCGTCTTTTAAAAAAAAATTAAGAAAAAAAATTAAAAGAGAATCATTGATCTGGTTATGAAGTTAATGTCACATAACTGGTAATAAATTTTTCAGCAGAAACATTATTATCTAAATGTGCTTAATTACCAATTTCCAAATCCATATTGCTCAACAGCATCTAATAACATATTTTCTTCTGCTAATGACCATCTTGCAGAATCTTCAAAAATACATGGTCCTTGGTCATTCTGAAAAGGATAAAAACAACATAATATTTATAATATGAGAACTTATATAGCGCAGTACAATAGCCTGACATCACATTTTTAAAAGAAACAAAATGCATAAAAAGTAAAATTATATTAAAATAAATGTTTAATACAGAAAGTAAATGAAGCCAATCAAAATGTTTATGTAGTTGCCAATATGATTAAGTGCCAATGCATATTTAATACCAAATTTGAATCACCCTATTGTAATTAGTGATGGGACAATACCTAAATTTATAATGATTCCTTAATATTTCTATTCTAATTTTAATAATTGCTGCTGAAAATTGAATAAAAGATAACTTTGGCGCTGGGAGCGGCTCATGGTAGTTAATCAGTTAAGAATCGTTTTGGTATTGGAATCGGGTCTGAATTATTCAGCTCCGATACCTGATGCTTTGGAAAAATCCTGATATCCCGATTAATCGTCCCATCACAACTTGTAATAAACAATTAATTATAAGTATGAAGGCAACAATAATCCCCGCAAAATTTAAGACTAAAAAGCTAGAAATCAATATGGATCTCCTACAGGTTTAAGCTCAGATGGACTGGTCATTGGTGGAAACCTCTTCATGCATAGAAATATCCACAAGACAACATGGATATCACCAGATAGGTATACAGCTAACCAAATTGACCATATCTGTATCTGCAAAAAGTTTAAAGATCTCTCCAGGATGTTAGGGTAAAAAGATGGGCAGATGTAGCCTCAGACCATCATTTACTGATTGCCAAACTAAGGCTCAAATTGAAAAAGAATAGGACAAATGAGGGAAGCAAACGCCAACGTTTTAAAACTACTCTTTTGAAAGAGGAACCAAAACTGAATGAGTTCAAACTTAAGTTAACCAATAAATTCCAGATCTTACAAGTTCTAGGTAACGAAGAAACAATTAAACAAAACTGAAAAAACATCAAAGAGATACTAACGACAACCTGTGAAGAAGTGTTGGGCCCCAAACAACCAACGCATAAAGAGTGCATTTCTAATGAAACCATGGAGAAAATCCAACATAGGAAAAAGATGAAGGCAAAACAACAGTCGCATCAGAACTGAAAAAGTTAGTGCATCAGCAGAATACGCAGAAGCCAATAAAGACGTTAAATGTAGCATAAAGTCAGATAAAAAGAACTACATAGAAAAATTAGCACTTAAAGCAGAAGAGGCAGGTTACCATGGAAACACAAGAGAACTATTCATTCAGTACAATAAAAAACCTGGGGAAGGGGCTGACCTTTACGTGGTCCCCGGGATAAGTAGGGTATGCGAAGAGTCTATGGCGAGCTCTAGCATGGCCAGCGGTCCCATGGTAGACAAAAGAAACACTTTAAAGACACATTGAAAGCCTCTCTGAAAGCGTTTGCAATAAACCCAGACACGTGGGAGGAAGCTGCATTGGACCAGTCCACCTGGCGCAAATCCATCCCCGAAGGTGCCAGGACATAATAATATTATAAATTATAATTAATTATATTTTGTTGTCAATGAGCTAAAATTTGATCACAGTTTTTAGATTTATTAACAATTTACAAAGGCAAATAAGGAGGAAAATTAATTCACTAGAAAAATCGTAACTTTTCTCCTATAAGAGATATGCATAGGAGAATGATTTAGGTGTCATTGGAAAGCTGAAGGCAAGCTCTTTCATATGATATGAATAATAGATGTTTATGTCAGTTGTATTTGAAATTTTGAGCTGGATTGCCTACAATGACTATGAAAATGAATGAATTAAAATTAACTAGGCCTTTTTTAAATTGAACAAGTAGGCCTAAAGTCAACTAAACAAATTTTAAAGTTAGCTTCCTAAAATAAAAGTAATAAATTAAAATGATTATAATTTCCCTTACTTTGAGACTAAAGACTACTAATGTGAGTTCACTTAATAATAGAAACCGAAAGTCGGGATAAGAATGTCTATTTTTAGCAACAAAACACTTTATTTTTGAAACTTCCGATAAAGATTTTTAACTTAGGAAAATAAATATATAATTAATACATTTTCTTTACCTTAATTGTAAAGGAATGCTCTCTTCTGTGAGAGGCCACCTCTGCACCAAATGCGAAACACTGAAATTAAAAAGACACACAAAAAAAGAAAAGTTATATTGTTTTTTAAAAATAATTGTTGACAACAGAAGAACAAGTGCGTTGACCTAAATAGAAGCAATGTAGCTCAACATGGCTCCACGTGACGTCACACTTGCCTGTAAACAAAGGTCAAAGTCGACACATTCCGTGCAGCGTAAACGGTGTCCAAATATCTCATTTTGACAATAATTGCACCTTATTCTTGCCATTACTCATTAAGAGTAGCTTTCATTATTGCTCAGACAACACTCTATGGTCAGAGGCGCCGTAAAGGCTATACATTTGGGAGATTTTCTATACTCTACTAAGATTTCAATATCCTTCTTCCTCCGAGCTCGCACCAGACGTCACTCCCATAATGCAATGTAAATTTGTCATATCCGGTGCAAGCAATGGCCTAAACTTTCCTATCGGCAGGCCAACGCGATCGTGTCGATACAAGCTTTAAGCTGTAGTTCACGGGCAATGCTCTTCTGTGTCTCGTTACGTTAAAAGTCGCTCGATATCACTCAGGAGTTTAATTCCCGCACCGAAACGAGTTTTTCATTGCATAAAATAATACATAGGAGTCATAATGAATGAGAAACTATCTTGGAATCCCCATGTCAATGACGTTATTAAAAAATCATGTTAAGCCTGGTCCCTTTTGGAACTCAGGACGTGTTAGCGCATTTTCGTATTATGTATCAGTACTTATGTTAGATATCAGCATTATGTAGTTATCAGTAATTGTGTTTAGATTTTAGACATATTTTTATGAATTTTCTTGTGTAATGAATATACCTGACATTTTTTTTATTTAAAAGTCATTTCTTTACATTTTAAAAAAATTTATTTTCTCTTTAATCTAACTACAAGTCACCACAAATGATGACGTAAAACTCTCTAAACTTTTACACACATTCTAATGACGTCAACAAACAAAACAAAAAAACAAACTAATTCTTTTGCACGCCTTCGCACCACTCTTGAATGCTTGAAATACTATGTATTCGACTTCCGGCAATGGCGGCCGTTCCCTTTGCTAGTGTTACCTCTCGATTCGAAATATTTTTTGGTAGTTTTAACGGGGTTTTTTAACGGATCGAGTAACTGAGTGTTGATGCACAAATGGCAGGTCAGGGCATACAAAATACATATATACCTCATGGGTCTAGGACTTATGGATGCTGAGATCAAAGGTGATGACAGACGGACGGACGGACGGACAAAACGGGTGCAATAGCGCATTCGACTTCTCGAAAATGCGCTAAAAATCAAACAAAACCTTAGGCTTTATAAAAAGAAACTTTTACAAACGTGACAAAGATATAAAACTAAAATGCTACCTCACCCTGGTGACACCTATATTAGAATATGCATCTTCTGTATGGGACCCACCCACCAAAGAAAATATTGATAAGTTAGAACAAATCCAAATAAAAATATTTTAAAAAAAGTTTTAAAGATACCACGTTTTGTGAACTAAAAAGAAGAAAATAAATTTTTTCTTGGGCTATGTTGGAACTTCCCTTCCCCTGGGCTGAGCCAGAACTGTTTTGTTGGATGCACATTGTGGACATTTTGTACATACACACTCTTACACACCAAAATATTTTCGAACTAAAAACGT
>MUZC01000155.1:201391-213374 GCA_002072015.1 Radix auricularia
AATCAAGTATGCATGCAAAATTTCATCAAAATTGGATGATCAGAAGTGGTTCAAAAAAGGAATTCAATTTTTGCCCCGGAAAGACAAACATCCAGACAAGAAAGCAAACTAAGAAAAACGTGGTAAAAAGAGCTGCCAGATTCATTACTGGAGAATATTCAAAACTGACAAGAGTAACAACATTAGTTAAATCATTAAACCTTGAAACACTAGAGGATAGAAGAACCAAGAGTAAATTAGTAATTATACATAAGGTAATTAATTCTAATTTAGAAATACAACACAAAGATAACTTAATTCAACCCTCAGATAGACATAAAGATAAAAACAACGTTCTTATTCCATAAGCAAGAACAAACACATACAAGTTTTCTTTCTTTCCGTCCGGTATTCGGGCGTGGAATGGGTTGCCTGAAGAAACCAGGAAAGCCAACACTTTATCATCATTTAAAACTCTAGTAAGAATACAGGACTAAACACAAGCCATAGAAATACGTAGGGCGCAATAATCTTCTGTACAGAAGGAGCGTCCCAATTGGTTCAAATGTTGTTTTTTTTTCTAAGACCTCATAATTACTTTTTTCACTATGTTGTTTTCCTTCCGATTTTGTACACTTTTAGGGCATTTGTTAAATTGCACATAACTTAAGTATTTAATTTAAATTTTTAAGGAGATATATTTAAATTCAAGTACTTCAATATAATGTCAATGAATTTAAATTTTGTTATTACTAATTAAGTAAAAACAATGTTGTTTTTTTTTTTTCATTTTCCTTATAAATACAGCTTATTTTAAAGTTTACACTTTAAATTTTTTTTTAAATGGGAAAGTTAGTACGTAAAAACAGACTATTATTAGTAACTAATTATTTATTAATAGATCGAAAAAATTGTTTAAAATATTTTCTTTAATTTTAATCGCTTTTTTATCGATTAAAATTATTTTAATCGATAATTTTTTACCAATTAATCGAGAAATTAATCGTTAATTTCCGCAGCCCTATTTTAAATACGTTTTTAGTGTAAGTCTGTACTCTAATATCGTAACACGCGTGAAGCCTTTGAAAACGTCATTAAGTAGGCCTAAATTGAAAACAATCATATATTTATGTGTAAGTGGAACTTTTATTTTAAGTTGCTCGTTTTTTATGTGACGTCACATTTCTTAAACACCCCCTCCCCCTCGTCACACAACGTCACAGATGCATGGCCCCCTCCATCCTTGCGTAACGTTATTTATGTACGGCACCTAAGTTCCTGTTTGAAATTCAATTGGTTTCCGTAACTTCGAGCACAAACAACTTTTACAAGTGAGACCTATGTTTGAGAAAAGAGGAGAAATGTAATTGTTTTATGCAACTACTTAGCTTAGCAAAATATTTTTTTTAATATTCTTTTGTTAAAAATACAAACACTTACATGATCCCATACCCGCATTGAGGAAATAGCAACTAATAAACTACTGAGTAAACAATAGCTTAGACTTTGAGACGGTTGCAAGTGCCTGGTGTAAAGAGAGCATGGTTCACCCCTAACTTGTGGATTGTGGACAGACAGCAGTCCCTAAACCAGATCATTATGACATTTAGTAATTGTTCACCCCAACCGCACCACGGCCACGCCCTCTCAACGCCCATAAGTGTACGTCACTACACAATTTAACGAGCGTTTTTATATTTTTGATACGGATGTTTTAAACGCTAATATTTTCAATGTCATTCCTGTTTCTGGGTAGTTCTGAAATATTTGGACCAACTAGAAAATATATAGAGACAGCGAATCCTGTTTTGCGTTGTTTTAAAATGCTGCAGGATTAATGGGTCGAAGTACAATCAATGCTTTAATTTTTGTGTGCGTGAAATACGTATTACAGTGATAGTATTTTATACCATAATTAATAAATATTTACAAAAATATAAATGGCTTGCGGCCTAGCAGGGAAATCTGTCATGAAACGTGACATGCACTGATTCAATGACCAACGTCCGCTTATCAAGAGATCAAGCATGTGATCCTACTTATAAATTAAACATAAATAATCTGTACACTGGCGATAAGACAAAATATTGTGTCTACCACTGAATTCAGTTAATCTTCGAAGTGAAAATATCACCCCTGACATTCGCCATTTCGACCAGGCCTACCGTTCTATACCAAAGAGACAAAAAATCAATACGGTATCGACATAACGCAGAGAAGCCTGGATACTGGACCCGTAGACAGGGACTTTCACTTTTTACAGCTGCCTCATGAGCACAGCTGCTGTCATTTTGATCAGCTGTCGCCTAAGTGTACAGTTTCCGGGGGTGAGAGTGAGGACAAACGTGCGTGCTATTCTTGTTAACGAGCGTGCGTGTGTTTCTATGAGCGTGTGTAAATGCCTGAGTCTGAAGGGTAACTTTGGGCTTTGAGCTGAAAGTTACCACAAAACCGTATTTTCTAAGACGGTTTGTAGACTTGGGCAGCCATTGCTCATACGGGTAGCTGGAGAATTAGCTTTGATGTATTTTGAGAAATTCACGAACATTCATGATCTTCGATAAATACGAACCTACCCATCTTAATAAACCACTTTCACAATATGAATATAGTTATAGTTGTTAATTAAATTAGGCTTATTTTTTGTCAAAACTGGTTTTGAATTCTTTGTTAAAAATGAATGTCATTATATAGATAAGGGAAGAAAACATAAAAATAGTTACAAATATAATTTAAAAAAATTATAAATGCATTCAATTTAAAACATTCATTTAAAAAAACCAAAACAAAAACAAACAAACAAACACAAGAACAAAAAATAAATAAATTATGACATGGATGGTATACCTAAACTACGTTTTTCAGTCAGTAATTTTTGATTGTTAATTCAGAAAGGACATTTTGAAAAGAAATGTTTTCAGTGCAGTCTTGAAGGCCTTAGTAGCGGGAATATTCCGAATGTGTAATGGTAGAGACTCTATTGTTTTGGGGAACAATTTCATTACTTGGGAGACAACAAAGGTTTTCAACTTAATGCTTATGAGTACTTTATTATTTTTAAATTATATTTTTATATGAAATTTTGAACTAAAATTATCATTATAATGTGTGCATTTTCATTCTTGCCTACGTCTAGTAAAGAATAATATAGTAAATATGGTGTCAATAAAGTCACCGTACTCCAGCATTACATTCCGTTAACAATCACGCAACATAAACGTATAAATGCACTGTAAATTCTTAGCAGATCACGAAGTTCCCACCAGAGCCACGTCCTTCAATATATCAATATTATCACACCCGGAGCAGACTACTAAAAAGAGGATTTCGCGCCTTAAAGATGATTAACGCCATTCCGCGTTTGACTCTCGGGACAAGAGCTCCCCCCTCCCTTTCCCCACCACGGCCTTGAACTAAAGCTATTTTCAGACGCATCTTCAAAGAATAACTTTGTGTAAAAGTAAAAGTCTAGCCAATAAAATCTGCTGTTCACGCGGACGGTCGCAACGGTCCCACGAAAACCTTTTGCAATGAATGACATTTACAGCTATCAGCCTTATTAGCCACGTATATGTGAAGCGCTTCTCAGTGCCAACTTTCTCAGTTGTGAGATTCAGGGGGGGAAAATCAATAAAGTCATAGGATTTACATTACAGAGGTTGTCTACCTTAAACTCCACGCATTGAAGAGTACCCTACTTAAACAACATCAACGTTCATTGTAACTAGGGCAGCGAATAAACTAAAAAACGGAATTAATTCCTATAAATTATAATTATTGGTAGTTTATATATTGTATTTTTCACATATCTTTAGTCACTTTTTAGACAAACTTTTGACTCATATCTTTTAGGGCACAATAATCTTCTGTATAGTGTAGAAGACGCGTCTGTAACATAAGATGTCCAATTTTATTTACTATGTGAGCAAAATTTCTCCCTTCCCTTCCTCTCTCCCCTTCCCACCCTCAATTAAGTATATGCAGTGGCGTAGCTAGAACTTTTGAGGTCTCCAATTTGCCGCCCTTTTTAGTGGTAATCCTTTCGTGACGTCAAGCGCCGGGGGGGGGGGGGCTGAATTTCCACATTTGTGACAAGGGGGAATGTTTAATAAATGTGACGCCACATGAAAAACGTGCGACTTTAAATAAAGGTTCCACTTAAATATTTGATTAACGACACGTTATTTTATGACGTTTTACGTGGCCTCTCGTGAGTAACGATATTATAGTGCAGTCTTACACTAAAAACATACTCAATTGACCCCCCCCCCAAAAAAAAATGATTTGAAACATGCACATTTTCAAATCATATATTGGGTTTTTATAAATTAAAAATATGAATAAATAATTGTAATTGAAGCGAAGTAAAGGTGGGAAACATTTATACCATTGCATGCCAAATTTATATAAGCCGTAATAAAAGAGGCCGCATAAAATGATATACCTATAAATATACATTTATAAAAATACGGGATACTTTTTTTTTAAAGGCCACAAGAAAGTTACTGGTGTCGCAGGTCCAACCTCCCCCACGAGGCAACACACATTAAAAAAAACATTACCAATAAATATGCTTTTATTTTGTATTTATAGAAAAAATGATTTAAAAATAAAAATAAACATTGTATACATTAGTATGTAAATATATTTAATATTTATACATTTACTTTACTAACTTTCATAGTATAAATATCGTGTATTATGCTATCAAAATTACAAATTATTTGTAGATCTAATATCTTGTTCTGTGGTCAATATTGCTAGATTTTATGGTTTTAAATCACTCTTTGTGGAACGAAGATATTTTTTTTATCAACTTCAGTCTGGAGAAGCTTCTTTCATAACTAGCAACACTGATAGGAATTGTTGAGAAAATTCTTAGCAAAATGACAATTGTTTCTGTTCGGTACATAATTTTTTAAAAAATCTATACAGTTGAATAAATTTCAATAGATAAAAGAGTCTTTCCCCTCGTTCTTCTGACGTAATGCCTTATCTAGTAGTGTAGGTACATGCACGGTACAGCTATAGAAAACGGGATCCTTCTTCTTTCTTCTTCTTCTGCGTTCTCAAATCTTTTGAAGGAGGTTTTAGACCACAGGCCCTATATCTGTGATGAACTGCGCTGTGGCTGTCAATTGGTTCAGTCCACGATATAGTTTATCGTCGAGGGTAGCTTCCTGGGGCCAAATGGTTGTTCGGGTATGGTGGTACAGAGGGCAGTTTTGAAGCACGTGTTCCGTATTTTCTGCAGGGGCACATTTCGCTTTCTCCATTTCGAAGTTTGCGGAACATGTGCTGCCTAAGTTTGCTGTGGCCCATCTTTAGCTTGAAAATGATGTTTTGAGATTGGCGGGGGAGTTTAAAGAATGCATCACTTTTTGGGTGGTTTACTTTCAGCTCGGACAATCTTTCTGCTTCACTGCTTTTGAGAAACGCTTTAATTTCTTCGGGTTGTAGTGGTTGGTCTGTCTGGTTTTGTTTGCCTGCAGTTTTTGCCTGAGAGTCCGCTGTGTCATTTCCTTCAAGTTCCACATTGCCTAGGATCAATTGGAAAATACATTCTTTATTTTTCTTTCAATATTGACATTTTCTTTATCAATGTCAAAACAGTAATTTATTTGATGTGCAAATAAAAATCTTTATTTAGTAGGTTACATGGTATTATATGGTATTATATACGAATATTTTCTTGCAAGGATATGCACCTGATCTAGCGTTCTTTTATTTTATTTTAAATTCTATCCATTGATAAAAACAATTCTCGTTACACTTCTTGTTCTAAAGATGAAACCAAGTCTTCTGAATTTTCACCACTCATATTTCTTCACAAATTGTTTTGGCTGATATAACAATGTTTTGTATTAGCATATCGCTTTGCTCCATGAAATGAGTTTACAGTAATTTAGAAAAACCAGTTCCGATAAATTGAAATAACATAAAACACACAGAAGAAAAAGGTTGCATTGAATCAAGTAGAATTCCAGCATCTGATCTCGTTTTAATAGTTACTTCTTAAGATGTCAATTTTAATTATTTAAGTCCGTTGAGGTGTTAATTAACGGAGAAATTAGAAAATTTTCATATTCTTATCATAATTCAAATTATTTGCACATTATTTTAATTGGATAGGCATTACATTTTTATCAATTAACCGCATTTTAATTTGTGCTACTTTAAGGCAATAAAAACAAAATAAATTATTATTTTTTCCAAACAAATCGAAACCTTTTTTGAGCGATCTTAAGTTTTTTTTAACGAGTTTGCGTTACTTTTAACAACCAATATGTAGTGAAACAAATTTTGTGCGACCTATTAATTAAGACTCGAAATTATGAATATTTTTGTTTCACCTTGGTTTTTACCCTTCAAATAATTAAAGGGTGGCTTCCGGAAATGGGTGTAATTTTTAACTGCCCACAAATGCCACCCTCAAAATGTTTGCCGCCCGGCAGGGCCGGCTTTAGGGAATTGGAGGCCCTAGGCGAAGAGAATTTGGCGGCGCTAAATATAATAGAAAGATAAATAATAAATAAGGAAAGAATAAAATTACACAAGTTATTAAAAACTTCCTGTATTTACATATACATTTTTAAAAATAACAAAAATTTATATAAACATATTCGTGCAGATGGCATAAACCTTCAAACACAAAAAACACAACATTTCGTGCTTTGTTGGCAGCAAGGTCTGCAAAAAAAAAATTGTGAGTTATCCAGAGGCAGGAAGATATCTCGTTTGATAGATATCATTCATTACCAGACTGTACGGGTGTTCTAGCATTAAAGTTGTTCTAAAAAATATATATATTTTTAATAATTAATTTTAAGTTGGAAAAACCTCTTTCCTCCCATACACAAGTAATTAAAATTTTCAATGCGATACGAAGGGCTATAGCGACGGATCAAACAGCGGTTTCCAAACCATAATCATAAATAATACGTAAAACATCAAGAGAAGATGAAAGCGTATCTGGAACAATGTTGGATATATTTTGCAATTCACTGCCTAAATAATTCGAATCAATATCTGAACTAGATGTATCGGTGAGCGCAATATTAAAATCCATGCAACATTTCATCTGGTCTTTTGGGTCGAATTCGGCATGTTAAAAAAAAGGATTTTGTGCAGAAATCCGAAACTGCCAAAGTGACATTCCATTTGCTCATAATGTGCAGTCAAAATAACTGATTGATCTAACAAAATATTTACAAATTACACTCGTCATTTTTACTTTTGAATCGATCAATGATTCATCTATGCTTTCATAGTCAAATTGTTTGTGCACTGTCCATCGTCTCAAGTTGTGGCAGCTGAAAATATGATTTCGTCTGGTTCCATCTCTAATTCTTCAGCCAGTTCTCTGAACGAAATTTGAGTGGAAACAAATTCATTTTGTTTTTCATTATTTATACATTCCAGTGCAATGTCAAACTGCATGTCTTTTGATTGCATCAATTTTCTGATCATATACATTTGAAACAATTACCTGTACCAGGTGACTAATTTATCAGGAATTGCTTTTTTTAAAGTTGTTTAGCAAATCCAGCTGTTTGGTCCTTGATTTAGGATCGTTAGCATTCTCAGACACTTCCACCAATACATTGTACACTCCTGCTGTTTGATTACGAAGAGCGTTAACAATATCGATCCTGCATTCCCAGCGTTTATCAGAAAAAGGCTTTACTGTCAGATTTTTTACATGAGTTTTCCAGATCTTCCATCAGCACCAAACAAAATTCAAATTTGATGTTAAACTCCAAACAGTGTCGTTGGTCATGTCTCTAAGAAATAGATTATGACCTTGACATCCACATGGCACATAAAATGATTTCAGATTGAGTTCAAGTAGACGTTTTTGTACACCACGATTGCAGCCTTTCATATTCACTCCATTATCATATCCTTGGGCTCGGCAATCTTGGAAACATAAATTCAGATCTTCAAGGTTTTTAAGCATGTTTCCACGAGAACTAAATCAGTGCTGTTGTCTACAACCATGAATGCCACAAATTAATTATTCATTGATCTCTACCGGCGTACTTAAATTTTTAAAGTAATATTCATTTTTTCTTAGTGACCAGCATCAGTTAAGCAGTCCAAAATGATGAAATAATATTTCGAAGTTTGATCATTATTTCAAGCCGGCATCATCGATCAGACTAATTACCTCATTTTGAATTCCTTTGTCCAAGTAATGACCCTGAATTTCTTCGTTTTTTAAAATGTAGTAAATGATCTTTGCATGAATCTTACTCTCCGAACAATTCAACGAATCCCAAAAAATTACATTGTCTGCTTAAAACAGTCGGTCCACAGTGCAACGAATGGGTAAATTTCCGTTCTAAGAAGAACAATTGAAATGATTATTTGTAAAACATGGTTCCAGTGCTTATTCTATTTTGTATATGTTTTTGTGTTTTCTTTGTCAATTGTCTTTCCTTCCTACAACCGATTTTCCATTTCAATCCAAGCGCCGAATATTCAAGATTAGCTAGAAGACTGGACATGTTTTTCCAATCACTACTTCCTTATTATCGACTTATTTAATACATTTTCAGTATTGAAGAGATGATAAAAACTGAAGAAAAAAAAATAACAATTAAAAAAATAATTAAAAATAATTTTAAAATAATAAAAAAATTATTTGTGCCATGCCAGTGTACTAATTTTTTTTTAAAAAAAAAGCTGTCGTCATTGCTAAGCTCTAAAAACGAAAAACAAAATGAACGCTTTGAGAAATGTTGAGGTTTCAGTTTTATTTCGACAAAATTTGTACATCCACACCCATGAATTGTTTTCTATATTGCTACTAAGAATAGAATTTAAATTTAGTATTGAACAGTTTATATTTATCGTAAATTTATCCTAAACTTTTGTCAATCTTGTGAAAATGTGTCTGGACAAATAAATTTACATATTTTAAAATATTACATTTTAAACATGCATCATTTAAAAATAATCAGTGAGTAAAGGTATTGCACTGATTGGGTGGTTCTGGTTGTTTTGACCTGGGTCGTAGTTAAAATATATTTTTTCAACGATTTCTGTACGAGGCCCCCATTAATCGGTGGCCCTAGGCGGCTGCCTAGTTTGCCTATGCCTAGAGCCGGCCTGCGCCCGGGTAGGACCACCACCACCGCCCCCTTTAGCAATGCCACTGAGTATATGATTGCGATATACCGTGTGTGCCTTTTTTCTATACAGGGAAATAACTCAAACTTTTGGGATCAAAGAAAAACTGGTGTTATTTTCACCTTAGACGTGAATTATGCATTATTAACTGACAACTGCTAAGTCAATACCTGCTTGAAGTTCCGTTTTCGCATGTTAAAAAAATCAATATTAATTTATGGTTACTGTTCTTTAGGCTGAAAATTCAAACCCCGCTCCGGCGCCAGAATGTTTCGCTGAGTCACTCAGCTCGGATGCCATGACTTACCAACCTCTGGTTTCGTTGTGATGTCTTTGTGCTTACCATGATGTGCTTTTTGACTTTATGTCTGTTGTGATTTTCGACGTCTCTTGTTTGGTGCTAACCCATTTTGTTAATATTATTGGCTCTTCGATTGAAAAAAAATGATTTTGGGAAGGCTTAAAGGAAAAAAGCTGATCGTATTTGTTAGTTAAACAACCCGTAATAACAAAGTTTTTGACTATAAGTCCCTTATATGTGAGACATAACTAAAAGTGTTAATTATGTTTAATATAATAAGGACCACGCGACATAATAGCATAAACATTTACAGACTGAACGTGACTAAACTTGCTGTGCTGTAAAACATGGGGATGTGGTCATTGAGGGCTGGAGTGAGCCTCCGGTGACCCGTGGAGGTCAACTATAGCAGACGGCTATACATGCTACACATAGATAAATAGAGATAAATGAAAAAATCATTAAATTTAATTATGGTTCATTGGATCGATCTGAAATTTTGTTAGAATGCATTTTAAATTAACACAAGTCTATGTGCATAAATTCAGCTCGATAGGATCATGGGAAGTGGGTCATTTTTTTACTTTTGTTTTTCCGCGGGACCACGACAGACGGAAAGAGAGACAAGACGAAGAAGTTAATATAATTAAGGGATCTAAAAATGGGATTTTATTTAAAAGTAATTTGATAAAAAAAATCATGTTTAAATAAATTTTTTTTATTAGCTTATAGAAATGGCTATTCAGTTGATAATTATAAACAATTTTAAAACGGGCATCAATATGAAATGAAATAAACACCCAAGAAATGACATAATTAATTGACATCAATAATTTACCAACTAGGAACACGAGTTAGGTTATTTGCTGATGATTTTATAATACATAGTCCATGTAAGTTAGAAAAAGATACCGAAGTCGTTCAAAACGATTAAGATGAATTTTAAAAATGGGGAAACAAATCGGAATTGATCTTTCTACCTAAAAAATGTGTCGACTGTGAAAACTATCCAAAAAAAATAAAAAAATTCAAACTACTTAATTCATGGAAAATAGTTCATCCTAACTTAAAGGCGGAAAGTACTTAGGAGTAATCATAAATGAAACATTGTCATGGAATCCACATATTAATGAAATACTAATTTAAAAAAAACCCACTTAACTTTAGGCTTAAAGAATAATGTATCAGAATATATATCTTTTTTGTATGGTACCCATCTAAAAACAAAGAGAATTATAACTAATTAAAAAAAGAGCTGTAAGACTATTTTCTAAAGGATTATCACATTTTAAAAGAGTAAATCCATTAATTAAATTACTAAATCTTGAAATGCTAGATAAAAACAAAGAATTCTCACGGGTATTAAATCTAATTAATGTAGGGGGTTCACCGACAAAACAACCCCGGACAAAACGGCCCCGACAAATGGGATCCAACATAACGGCCCTGACAAAACGGCCATGGACTAAAAGATGAGCTAGTAGTAAAAAAAATACAATCAAATATTATATTCGTATTTTTACTCACCGACTCAGTGTCAGGTTTAGCTCACAAGAAACAATAATAATGGCACCACAAGAATGAATTTAATAGCCTTTACTGGATACGGAACCATGAACCAAGTCACGGTTGTGTAATAATATAATAGTGTAAATAATATAATAGGATCAAGAGAAATAATTTTACAATTTTACCACTTATTTAAGCGTAAAAACGTTTACAAAAGGTTAAAATTAAAATTTAAAAAAAAAAAGTAATTTTTTTGTCTGGGGCTATTTTGACCGGGGCTCTTTTTGACTGGTCACCAGTGTAGGGATATGTCACGTATTGGTAGAAAAACGTCACGTGAACATTGACGTCAAACCTAATTTATCAACACAAAAAATCTCATGAAAACAAGCCGCCAGTAACATCATGGAAAAATGAATAAATTCTCACACTTAACGATTGCACATAATAATTTTACATATAAAAACAATGTAACAGCTAATTCATACGTATTGTGTGATGAATATATAAATGCATAAATCATATCTAATGTATATGTTGTTCCTATGTTACATTTTAGTTGTAATTTGTATTTAACGTTACATTTGCTAAAGTCCCTAAAGTTTAAGCACATGTGTGTGTGAGCTACAATGTATAGGCATTTACACTACAGTTCGTTATCGGCACATGACAGTGTTTCTGATATGTGTTTGATTACACTTCCGACTTCTGTGACAGTAGAACCACACCCTGAACAAAGGTGAACCCGGTCTAACTGTTGGCATCAAGCTGTTGTTTGGATGTCATCAACTTGACGAATTCTGAAATGGAAGGAAGTGAAACGTCATCAAACAACTGTAAAAAAAAACAAACAAAACAGTGTCGGAATTATTGAAACTTAGACAAGGGGAAAGGAAAGAACCATTTGAAAAAAAAATTCCCTTTTATTTATTTTAACTGCCAATGCATCATTTTGTTCGAAATGGGGTTCCAAAAAGAAAGGTCATAAGCCGTAAGGGGCCGTCCATAAATGACGTCACGCACCTAGGGGGGGGAGGGGGTCTCACTTTTGTGACGATG
>MUZC01000155.1:218500-251183 GCA_002072015.1 Radix auricularia
AATTGAGTACTATAATTAATGAAATATTAAATTGTCATGTGAATCAAGTATGCATGCAAAATTTCATCAAAATTGGATGATCAGAAGTGGTTCAAAAAAGGAATTCAATTTTTGCCCCGGAAATCCAGACAAGACGGCAAACTAATAGAAACGTGGTAAAAATAAAATGAAAGGTAACACCATTATTGACAACATAAATAGTGGAAAAAAGAAAAAGGAAAAAAAAATGGCTCCAGAGCTATTCATTTTCTTTTTTTTTTTTTTAAATAAGGAATTTCTTGAAATCTAAAGATTTATTTAAATGAAAAAAGCATTAGAATCTTATTCTTATTAAAAACAAACAAACACAATAAGATTGGATAGTTGTTATAGCCTAGCGATAGAAAATTTGCTTTGAGACACAGAACATTGAAAGTTACGTATGGAATACTGCATCTTTTTTGCATTTATATAGAATCTAATTTATTTTGACACTTTTCTTATGACATATTTCAACGAAAACGTGAGAGGATCAACAAGAGGCATATAATTCTCTTACATTAGCATATCATAGACGGTATAAATAACTTTGATGCTAGCGTCAATACGAACGAAATAATGCTTTGTGCAATTAATTTATTTTCCCGTTTTGTCTGCAGCCGCCTCCACATTAATTGGGGGGGGGGGGGTCTTCACTTATTTGAACAATGGACAAACTTTTTTCAAATCTAATATTTGATTAAATTTAGGTCAAACACTTTGAAGACACATATGCAGGTGGGTTAATTGATGTTTTAAAAATTTCTAAGCGATAAGTTGTAAAAAGATCGTGTCAGATCTCTTGGGGTAGGTCAAAGGAATTTTAAAAATAGTTTTCCCAGGTAAGGTAAGCTCCAATTATATATATTCAATCGAAAAGGTAATCAAAAAGATAAAGGTAATCAATTTCTAAAATTCAAATTTTCAGATAGAATTTAAAAAAAAAATACATATATTAACAAAGAAATGTACTAGACAGTAATATCAACCCAATTAAACAACAGACAGAGAGTAGATGAAAAAACTACAATTTTCTCTCCGGCAATTTGGTAGCCAGATAGAATGAGGTGTAAACTTAATTGAAAAAGGTTAAAAAAATATCTTACCGGAAAGCCTGCCTGAGTTCCTCTTCAGTGTCTGTTTCTTTCATTTTCCTCGACATCATCCGCAGGAATTCATTAAAGTCAATTGTGCCATTCCCTTCAACAAGGAAAGAAATTGTGCTATTTATTAATTATTTTTTTACAGGACTTTTTATCATGAATGCATTTTTATATTTAATGGTATAATAATGAAGTAGTCTTCAGAACGTTCCTAAAGACTTAGTGGTGCTCACCAGATTCTACTTAACACCCGCCCAAAATAGTGCAAACCGATCTACTGAGGTCACTTACCGTCTGCATCCACCTCATTGATCATGTCCTGGAGCTCAGACTGAGAAGGATTCTGGTTGAGTGACGTCATGACAACGCCAAGCTCGCTGGTTGTGATGAAGCCATCGCCATCTTTGTCGAACAGATTAAAAGCTTCCCTCAACTCTGCCAGACAGATTGCAAACCATCATTACTTTATCAAAATCATTTTGGTAACGTGTTCACAAACAGATTGCAAACTATGATTATTGTTGCTGCTGCCTTCTCGTCCTTGAGGGGCATCCACCGATCATCATCGGCGTCTGTGATTCCTCCGAGGGCATAGGCCACCTACGAGAAACCCCCAGACATGTCTATCCTGGGTCAGTTTCTCCAGGATCTTCCATTCATGGCCAATTCTCTTGATGTCTGCCTCCAATTCTCCGGCGCCAAGTGTTTCTTGGACGGCCTCTTTTCCGATTACCCTGTGGGTTCTTTTTCAAACCTTGCCTTGTTGTATTAGAAGCAGGTTTTCCTAGTGTATGACCGATCCACCTCCAATGCTTTTGAAGAATCTCTTCCTCAATGGCCTTCTGTTTTTTACGCTGCCACATAATTACGGTATTTTAACAAAATCATCTTGGTCACATAATGATCAAGAACAGATTGCAAACCATGATTACTTTATCTAAATCATTTCGGAAACATAATGTTCACGAACCCCAATTTCAATACCAGAAACTAAATGCAGGGATGGGGGCTGATTAGGGTAAAGGTATCCAGGATTTCTTTGTCGGTTAACTTTACATACATACCAGGAGAAATATAATAGCAAATGGTTTAGATGAAAAATACATAACATGGCAAATATATCAAGGCATGAACTCGTTTTACGTGGCGTTGGAGGGGGGAGGGAGGAAATCAAGAGTATCGGAAAAACAGGTGTAGAGAGTGTCAGGGGTATGAGAATCACTGTGGGTGAATGTATCTTGACTGAGTGAACACGAGTTCACGGGGATGATTGTTTGTGAGCTCTGATCCCGTGGGCGTGTGATCTGAGGACAGGAGAGAGGTGATTCGAAGGGTCAGTCGAGACCATTTGGGGAGTTATAACAAGGTGGCGAAAACGTTCAGAGTGCGAGAAGAGAGGGAGAAAGAAGCGTTGCCCAGGTCGGTCAGTTTGAAGCGAGGGCTTACATGTTGAGTTTATGTGCACGGAGTTGTGTGTAGAGAGAGGCCTGACGCTGTGCCGTACCTGTACTGATTGTGTAAATATGTTACGAGTTGTATACAGGGAGTTGCATACTGGGAGTTGCATACTGGGAGTTGCATACTGGGAGTTGCATACTGGGAGTTTTATAAACTTTTATATGTGCTGTCCTATGAGGACTCGCCAGATCCTCGACGGAATAAACATTGCATTGCTTCACACGGACTTGTGTCATTTTATGTGTACGAGTTGACATCGGAGAGCAAGGCAAAACCCAAGACGAGACCAGACAGAGAGGTAAAATAAAAAAAGGTTGACTTAAAATACGGGAGAGTTTGTAAGGGATACATAAAATTACAAGAAACGGGAAGTTACTAAAAGCCTATGCTCAAGAACTGCACAAATACTCTTAAAAAGATGAACATAGCCTTTACTTGCTTGCTATCTATCAACCAGATGCGACACTGGGCGTTGGGGAAGTGGACCGCACCGGGTGACATCAAAGTGTAAAATTCCCCACGTTCATGTTACTTGGCACAGGGGCCGTCCATAAATGACGTCACGGACCTAGGGGTGAGGGGGTCCACACATTTGTGACGATGTGTGACGAGGGGGCGGAGGGGAGTTTAAGAATTGTGACGAAACGTCACAAAATGATAATTTAAATAAAGGTTCCACTTAAATATTCTAATTTTTAAAATTTATTTTCAGACGTTTTACATGGTTTCACACGTGTTATGATATTAGAGTGCAGCCTTAAACTAAATACATACTAAAATGACAGTAAAGTGATTTGAAACATGCTAATTTTGAAAATAGAAATACAACTTTTAGGGGGGGGGGGGTTAAAGCTTTGCGACGTCATATTTAAGTGGTGAGGGGGGCTAAGTATTTGTGACGAGGGGGAGGGGGGTAAAATCAGCCAAAATCACGTGACGTCATTTATGGACGGCCCTAAAGGTCAGATTCAGAGGAGGTCCATGTGATGAGTTGTGAGGGGGTGACACCATGACCTACAGAAATGGTTGACACCATTACCTACCGAAAAGGGTGACACCTGACCTACCGAAATGGGTAATAGCAACCCTAGTGAAGCCTTTCTATCAACGCACACATTACCTGTCTCTGACCTGACAACTTAATGTTTGTTACCTGTCTGTGACCTGACAACTTAATGTTTGTTACCTGTCTGTGACCTGACAACTTAATGTTTGTTACCTGTCTCTCACCTGACAACTTAATGTTTGTTACCTGTCTGTGACCTGACAACTTAATGTTTGTTACCTGTCTCTGATCTGACAACTTAATGTTTGTTACCTGTCTCTGATCTGACAACTTAATGTTTGTTACCTGTCTGTGACATGTTAGTTTTGATAAGCCGCCAATAATGTTCAGACTTACCCTTCACTTGATCATCACTTAGCCCTTCAGCCTGAAATAAAAAAAAACGTCAATAAATTAAAATCAAAATTTAAAATCTAATCACATGAGATTTTAACAAATAACAAATTTTATTATGTTTATTACAGCCTATATCAAGGTTTATAATATCTTATATCTTAATATATCTTTTCTTAGATATACAGACGCTCCTTCTATGCAGAAGATATTTGCGACCACAGACTATGACAGATGATCTGTTGGCAAGTGATGCAGCGGTCACAGGCCACGGCTATAAGGGTTCCACGCATTACCCAGCCGCCTAACTATTGTCTAGTTAGGTACCCATTCAGAGCTGGGTGACTCGGGGACTCCTCAGGCCCCGGGAACAAATCCTCGCCTTCGCGTGGATTTGATCTCGTGACCATCGATACGCCAACCACCGCGTCCCACAAAGGTCAGGGAAAATAAGAGCCGGTTCCGATATTTTCTTTCCTACCCTGTGTTGAGTGTCTCTGACACTATGAGATATAATAATATCAATTTGAAAAACTTTTATAGAAAGTAATTGCCTACTTTAAAAAAATAATTAGGCAACCATATCTTTTATTTTGATCAAATCAATAATCCTTGAGTATTGGAAACGAAAAGTGCCGCGGTGGTCAAAGTGGTAGCGCGCTGGACTGCCGGACCGTGGCAAGGAACCGAGTCAAGGCCTACGGGGCATTGTGCTGGCCACACAATCCCTTGCTCGTTAGTGGTGGCTTAATAAACTTGTGAACGCTACTTCACTTGCACTTGAGTCCGCCTTGGACTGAAAAAGGGGTTATATATAAATTGGAAACAAAAAGTAAAGTTCAGACCTCTCTCTTATGTTATACATCAACAATACACCAAACATATACAGTTAAAATAAAACTATGATAAACGTGTCCCTCCTAAGTCACTTCACCTAACCTGGCAAAAGCTGTTTAAAAAGATAGTTTCAATTCCGTTTCACCGAGTAGTTTTAGTTTTAGGGGCATTATCGAGCTAAGTAAATAAAAGAAAGATTCACCGGTTAAATTGTTGTTCCAACTTCTCCAAATTACGGTCGTAAGAACATTTTGTCTGTTCCTGGCCATACCAGATAATGCTAAGAATGATTTTTGACACTGTTAGGAAATTTATTGAAAAAATTGAAGAACCATTGTATTGCGTATTACTAATTACTTTGGGTGGGAAAGGTTTGGGGGGGGGGATTTTCCCCGATGCCTCTGAGATTTCAATATTAATATATTTAGGAATCCATTCTCCTCTTTTTGATAACCAATCAACAAGTTCTTATGATATATTTTTTTTTGAACTAAGAATGAAAGGTATGATTTATGGCTATAAGTAAGATCATATCATTGGGGACCGTCCATAAATGATATCACTCAATTTCGGCCGATTTTCCCCCCGCCCCTTTTTGTTACACGTCGTCACAAAAAGTTAGACCCCCTCCAATGTGACGTCACATGGCTTTTCAGTACCCCCCCCCCCAATAAAAGTAGTATTTCTTATTTGAAAATGAGTATGTTTCCAATCACTTTTTAAAATCCATTATATTAACTTGTGCTTTCTGAGCCGTGCGTGCCGAAAAAACTTTGTATCGATTTTTAACCCATTTTCTCGTAAGCTAGCGAGCTGACATTTTGCAGGCAGACTCGTATCGAAGATAAAATTTAGGTATCAAAGTTTCTCATAAATCGAATGTACAGTAATTGAATTATTGAGTTTTAAAATTATTTTATTTATCTCTATGTATCACGTTAATTTTTGAAATAATGGAGCCATTTCAAAAGTCGGCTGAAGCGAAGTATGTCGACCGTGACGTCACGACGCTACCGGTTGCTGGAAAAGAGAGTTCTATAAATTCTAAAAGGATTTTTAAAAAATGGAAGGTTTTAGGGTTTGGGTTAGGTATAGCTATAGAATTTTAATTTTAGCTTTTTTAAAGAACGTGCCATAACAACAAAGACGGCCGCCGGTAATGACCGTGACGTCACGGTCGACATACTTTGTTTTAGCCCAAACGTCATTAAATAAATTGTAAGCAATCAAATATCTAAGTGGAACTTTTATTTAAAGTTGCGCAGTTTTGATGTGGCGTCACATTTCTAAAACACCTCTCCCTCTCGTCACACACCGTCATAAGCGTGTGGGACTCCCTTCCCCACTAGGTGCGTGACGTAATTCCTGGACGGCCCCATTTTTCTGTCGAAAATAATGCGTCCGGAGATATTGAGCCATCTTTTCAAAAGTTTCACCTCATAAGAAAGATAAAAATTTGTTTCGGAACCACTGCTTTAATTATGTGACGCCTTGTGAATGTTACGTTAAGGGAATTAAGTTTTAAACCATAAAGATTGGCACTTACCATTATGTTTTATGAAATTCTAGAAAAATATAAAAAAGATAACAAAGAACTGATGTAATCACACACACAGAGCGTAAATGTGTTGATGTTATTTACATCTGGCCCTCCACCTGGTCACATGACAGGAAGACCCGGGAAAAGCTATCTGAGTTTGAGCTGGGACATCACCACCCAGTCGACGTGTGTCAACACGCCAATACCTTGACAGACACTTGACCTTAGAGACCCATCCCGTGCTGTGACCTCCTGCTATCAGTTTATTGTCTTTACCGAAGAACTGATGTCCAGGGGAGAGTACTTGCACCAGTCAGGAATAGACCAATAATAATATTAATTTCCTCATCCATGACCCATGGCTCTCGCATGAGATGAAAGTGATTAATGATTTCTTACAATAAGAACATGAGGAGGAATGTGGAATTTCGTCCTGTCCATGCCCCATGCCTATAAAACCGCCACACCTCATTTTAAAAAACCGATACCCCATTCCAAACACCCACGTTACATCTTATAATACACCTTCCAACTCTCTTTGTATTTCTATTATTAAACGCCCACACTGGCTCACTTCCTTATTTTCTAATCACCGACCATTACGGTCTTTCGTTACTGACTACATTCATGTTCATTTGGAGGCGTTGTGAAGACGCCAGTGATGCTGAACCACGGTCTGAGTATGTAGAAATTTGAATGACAAAAGGTACTAAAAAGTTTTTTTTTTTTAAAATGAGAAAATACAAACACAAACCTACGGATGCATTTTTACAATATCTTCTGAAAAAAGTCAACGTAAAAATGCCCAATCTAAAAGAAAGTCACGGAATATTGTTATTGAATGAATAAAAAATTAATAGAAATGATTAGAGTTTTATGTGGATTGTAAGTTTAAATAATGTGTAGTTATTTTTAAATCCTTTATGTTAATTCGTGGTGTCTGAGGCCTTGCTTGAATGCCAAAAAAACATTGGATCGATTTTAACCCCCTTCCCTGTATGCTGGCGAGCTGAAATTTTGCAAGCAGTTTTGTGCTGATGATAAAAATGATGTTTCAAAATTTCAGATTGATCGAATGTACTGTAATTAAATTATTGAAATTTTTGATTATCTTTATTTATCTCTATGTAACATGTTTATTTTTGTGCTAGCGTGTCGTGGTGCGTATTATATTGAACAACCTTTCCTGTCGCGTGGTAAGGTGCGTATTATATTGACTATACTTTTAAAAAATATATTCACGATCGGTGCGCATTATATTAAACATCTTTACGAGACCTAACTAAAATTTTGTATTTTTGGATTTTCTTGTGGTGCTTATTATAATGAATATTTTTTTTTACGTATGTCTCGAATATTAAGGATTTATAGTAAAAAAAAACAAACACGTTTTTTAAACAGTTTTTTAAATTTTACTTTTTAAAATTAGATTTCTTTTGCAGTTTGTTTATGGTGAAATCTTACATCCAAATTTCTACCCTCTTTCTGATGACTAATAAAGATGAGTATGTCTACCCATACTCTACCCTGATGATTGTAAACCTTTCAAGATCAAAAGGAAATAAGTTGCGAGTACATATTTTAAGGGATCCCTATCTGGTATCTCTTTTCTTAGATTTAAAAATGTTTGACCTTTTCTCAATAGCATTTGTTTGATTTAACATTGTATATTTGTCATTCTCTCACTAGCGTTCAAAAGATTTAACTAAATTAAGGAAATAATATTAGACCAAAGTCTCTTTAACCAAACTTCATTCAACCAAACTTTCGTTGAAACGAAAATTAGGTAACTCTACTGAGAAGAAAAAAAGTGGTAATCGAACTAATCAAAATAAGGCTTTTACAAAGGGTGCACTTCAGAAATTGAAATCATAGATATTTCTGAATAATTTTAATGAAAGATTTTATGCAATGACTGAAACTGTTACACACACTTAAGAAAACCCCATTTAAATAAGAACGCACGACGCTTCAACCCACAACTAAATGTCGACGGCCTAACATGTTTCATTCTGGGCACATCTAGTCACACCACAACACGCACCACACAGTGATTAGACACGCACCACCGGCTGCAGAAAACTGACTCAGAGATTAAGGAATATCGTTTGCTCTTGGTGAAGTTCACACGAACTTGTGGCACATCGAAGGGTCTTAGAATGGGTCTAGTATGATTCTCTTGTGTTACATCGTTAAATACGGATGTCTTAACTCAGTGCCCGTCTTCCTTCTACAAGGTTGATGTGAAGGGTAGGAATGCCTTTAGATTTAAGTCACGGATAAGACATGTTTTCATTTACGCTTATTTGACGTTTCGGCTGTAAGACCTGTTGACGTGATTTGCGAATATATTAATATTAATTAATATATTAATTTTCTCCTCCTAACCTACGGATGGTTCCCGGAATGTTCGATAAAAATCCGATAATCCCAAAAATTGTTTCTTTAAGTTGTCTGTAAGGTTGAGAGTTGAAAACAATAAAAAAAATTACCCTTTTAAAATTATTATTTTTTCAGTATAAGAGACTTCAAGTTTTATTTATTTATTTTGTTTTGTTTTGCGTATGGATCTTAAATAAACTTTTGTTAAAAGGACAGTGCGATTATGAAATTAAAATGATTAAAATGATGCTTTGGAATAGATTACCATTTAAGTACGCCAACAATTTTTTCCAGTAGTTAACTAACGTTAAAATCAAACTTGAATCATCTATATCCTGGCTAACTTTTTAGGGCGAAGGCTGCATTGGCATTAGTGAGAAATGAAACATCAAGGGGCCGCACTTAACCAAAACTTACCCTCGATTCAACTTGAATTATCCATCCGGAATATAAATTTATTGATTTTTTAAATATTACCTCAGGCTTTCGCGGGCCGCAAAGAACTCCTTAACGGGCCGCATGCAGCCCGCGGCCCATAGTTCGCCCACCCTTATCTATATGTATCTGCACATTATTGTTATGTTCATACATTATTTCAGCCCTTATGTTTTGCAGCTCATTAGCATAGGTATCAGAAGGCTTTAGATTCATCACGGAGTTTGAAGTTTTGGCCTTGGAAAAAGTTAACGTAATTTTTTATCGTTTCTACTTTTCTTTTCTTTTTTTTAAATCTTGCCTTTTCTTTTACTTTATTAAACTATCTGTTAACGTTTTACATTTATAGACACTAATTAATAACAAGGATTTTGCAACAAGAGTGTCTGTCAAAGTTGAAGAATCTTTTCTTACCATCACATCAGTGTCACATCTAGTTTTTCAATACAGTAGTATTAGTGTCAGAAGAATTTAAGCCCAATACGAACTTTGACGTTTTGGCACATCCTTTATTAATTTGTTAGTTGGATTTTATTTTATTTCGAGAAAAAGTTCCACTTTCTTTTAAAATTTTCATTGTTAAAAACTAATTAAAGACTTGGAATTTGCCGCCTCTAGCAAAGTGACGCCCGGTGTATTTGCCCCCCTTGTCTTTCACTCGCTACGTTTTGAAAATTAATGAAACATCATTTCTTTAAATGATTAACGTAGCTGATGTGTAACCTATTGTCATTTATGTAGTGAGAATGATATGAATGTTTCTTTAATTAATATATGTATTGTTGTCTCCATGTAAAGCGCAGTGAGCCCGCTATATAAATTATCATTTTATTATTATTATTATTATTACGTCACTGGTTTTCAAGCCGATTTAATAAAGTTATTTCATTATGCAATTTAAATGATCTTTGTTCTTTAATTATTGCGAGTAAATTCCTTAAAAGAATGTGTTTTGAATTTTTTGTGAGCATTTATAAAACAAAGTCATTGACTTTTGTTCGTTTAAAAAATCAATTTTAACATGTAAATTGAAATAGATATGATTTTTAAAACATTAGAGCCATTTGATACTTTTTTTTTGTAAATTACATTATAATAGGAGATCCAATACGTAGAGTTGCATCAAATAAATTCATATGGTACATTAGGGTAAATTGTATTCATTGTTATATCTTTCTGTAAAATAGCTTTGTAGTTGAGAAATACTTTTTGAAATGTTAATCGCGGTATCTAGACTATACGGAAAATTCGATTTTCATCCAAAACCAAGTTAGGGTAAATAAATCTAAAAGCCCTTAGATAAATGACGTCACGCAATTTTTGCAGATTTTTTTACCCTTCCCCCCACCCCCATCGTCACACTTCGTCACAAAAACATAGACCTTCCCCCCAATTCAATATGAAGTCACAAGCTGTGAAAACCCCACCCCTTGAAAGCGGTATTTTCTATTTGAAAATTAGCATGCTTCAAACATTTTTATTTGTCAATTTAGTATGTATTTAGCGTTAGGCTGCACTCTAAATAAAATCGCAACACGCGTGAATCCACGTAAAGCATTATAAAATAAATAACGTCCGGTATTCGGGCGTGGAATGGGTTGCCTGAAGAAACCAGGAAAGCCAACACTTTATCATCAATTAAAACTCTTGTAAGTATACAGGACTAAACACAAACCATAGAAATACGTAGGACGCAGTAATCTTATGTACAGAAGGAGCGTCTGTAACATAAGAGATAAGATACGATAAGTAAGAAATCGAATATCTAAGTGGAGCTTTGATTTAAAGGACGGCCCTTCAGTTAAAATATTTCTATACTTTGCCAATAAGCATCCAAGCTAGCTAGAAATTAATATCATAAGCCACTTTTTAAGTTTTCCTAATAATATCCAAATTTATTTTCGCTTGTAAAGACCAAATGCATGTATATACACATGTATTTGACTGTGTGGGATCACAATATTCACATATTTGTCCATTGATGAATCTGAAGAAAACTCTCTACTCTCCATAACTCCAACGGATCTAACCAGAAATAGGATATGGCAGAAAAAAAACAAACTGGCACCACCAGAAATATGGATCCTATCAGGATTTATCCAACAAGGAACAAGAACCCACCAGTCAAACTGAGCACCGGGAAAAAAGGGCTTTTCACCAGTAAAAGGGATCCATAATAAAACTTTCGACTGAAGGATCCCAACTCATATATATATAATACGTACGTCCCGTAACGAGGTCATAATGAGCTAGGGGACATCATTCGTGAAGGGACACCACCTGGAAAAAAAAAGATAACGCCAACAATGAGATCCTACAAAAAAATGCGATTCTATCTGCTAATTATTAGAAATATGTTTTCTTGTACAGGCAATTAAATAAATTAGACTAAAAATCACTTTTGCCGTAAACTTAATTTTTTTATTAGCTGAAAGTCTGCGGAACTTATTTATACCTAACTTTTTAAAGCCGCAAACACGAGAGGGGGAATTTTGTTGTCTTTTAAAATCTCAAATGTTTCGAAGTTTTAATGCTTTTTAAAATGTCCGCTTCAATGATATATACATGCGCACGCACACACAAACACACACACACATATTTGATTTATTTAAAGGATTCATTATTTTAACTGGGATGGAAAATGCCAACCAAAAATTATCAGGGAATCTTTAAAAAAACGGGGGGGGGGGGGGGGGGGTCACCAAAGACACAGTTGATCATAACTCATAACAAAATTAACGATTTGTCACACAAATGCTTTATTGGTCACAATGTCCATGTTTTGAGAATTGCTTAAATCGAATATTTGAAACATAATTATTTTCTGTAATTGTAACCATTTCATGAAATTGGCTTCCCCCATAAAGGAAAAAGAATATAACATATTGAGGAGATGAGCAGAGATAATCTTCATGTATAAAAGAAATCGAAGATCACTCTTCTGCTGTGAAATTAGAAAACAGGAGCAAGTGTAAGAGACAAGTTTTTATTTAAAAAACTGAATCTGCTTGTTTTTTTTATTCTTTTAATAAAATATTTAATTAAACAGCAGCAATGAAGTTATAAAAATAGTAACCGCTAGTTTCAGGGAGGGCTATGGAAAAACGTAAAATAATCGGGGGTGGGGGTGGCAGAGGCGTCACTAGGGTTGGTGTCACCCGGTGCGGTAGCTCATGGTGTCGCGCCCTCACGACTTAACCCCCCGAGTCTACCAGAGCCGAATAACGGGAACATACGGAATTTTATATTTTGGTTTCACCCCCCCCCTTGTGATGGTGTCACCCGGTGCTTCCCGCATCCCTCGCACCCCTAGTGACGCCCCTGAGGGCGGCTCTAACATCCATCGAATGGCACACCAACCTTCTAGATCTCTGAACCAAGTCTTCAGTTATTCGAGTTTGACCACGAAACTGATGTTTTATTGCGGGTCAACAAATGAGACAACGTTCTTCTGAAACTTTACTTAATGGGCTATGTCTTTCATTTTTATGAGACAAACAATTTCATTAGTTCCCAGATAGTGAGTGTTTAAATAGTCTAGCGTTAAATGCCGAATTCAACCATAAACCCGATGTCCCCGTAGAAAACAACGCACAAAACACAACATCAACAGTATAAAAATAATAAAAATAAACAACAACACATGAAATAAAGGGAAATGATGGTGTCTCAAACTGTAAATGAAAAACAGGGTGTCATAAAACCTCTATCAGGAAGTAATGTTTGGTTTCTTATTTCAAGAACTGTTGCGTCGAAGGTCTGGGGAAAAATGAACTAAATACTACAGTCAGAATGCAAGTTAGTAAATTGTTATGTTTAAGTATCCCGGACCCGTCAAATAGTCGACACAGCTCCAATTACCTTCTTATGCAATACAATGGTACCAACGCATTCATGTGCACCAAAAAAAAAAAAAAAAAAAAAATATTAAAAAAATACCCATCAGGTTAGTTGTTGGTGAAAACATTTGGAAAAAGGTGACATTTGAGGACCATCTATAATTTTTGATTTCATGGCTTCTACTCTCAAAGTTATCAGCCCCTCTCCCCCTCCCTCACCCACTCATAACTTTCAAAATGCAGGGCCCACGCAACAGCGTTGACTATGTCTCCATTATTGGACTGAGAATTCCCACAAGAAAACAACAAAATAAGCGCACCTTTATACGAACTAAGACATTACACCCCCGTTTGAATATCAACACGCACCAGAGTCTAACGACCCCAACTGCAACCCCCGCAATCCTTTAAATTTACAGCTGCCAACCGTGACGACACTGCGGGCAACTCAATTTTAATGGAGAAAGTCTTTAAGTTGTGTAGCAGTAGCGTAACACTGTTTCAATGAAGTCATCCAAGCGTAATGTCATGCTTCTGGCCGATGGTTGATCGGCATCTTTCTCTTTAACTCCACCCCTTTTGAAGCATCCGCGTTTTGTGGTGGGTATATAAGCTCCACGTAAATAACTTTCACCTGCAACAAACAGATTCTTACAAGCAAGGCGCAACACTTAAAAACAAAAGAACTAAGCACAAAAGAAAAAATGTTGGTAAGTAAATATATAAGTTGTTATCTCAGATCGTTAAAGATGGGTTGGGTGTGGGGGGGGGGGAGGGTCCACAATTCTAACAATTCTAGAGCCACATATTAAACACATGTAAAGGACTGCAATATTTTATTCTTTTAAAAGTAATTTTATTGAAGTAAGACTCTAAAAAAATAAAATAAAATAACCAAATTTTCATGGTGCTATTAAAATTTATTATTATTATTATTTAAAAAAAAGAAAGAATATTGGCATAACACAAATACTGAGCTAATTATTAAAGCCAACACCCGCTTAAAACAATAATTTGCAATGGTTGTCTAAAATCTCTAGTTTAGACTTGTGTCAAACTAAGACTGTAACATATTTTTAGAAAATGAAATAAATGGGGATAATTTGCAGGCTTGTCCATGGGAATCTTTTCCCCATGGGATTCCCATAAATTGCCATGGGATGGGATGGGACAGAAAAATATGTCCCATGGACAAGCCTGGTAATTTGGGTCGTACTAAAAAATTTGGACACTTGTTTGACTCACCTGGAAGGAAAAGATTAATATTTTATAGTTTTTACCAGATAAGGGGGCAGTGATGTTTTTTTAGAGTGCACAACGCACTCCAAGTTTTGCATTATCTCGATATTTTAGCAATGATTCTCCGTGAAGCTGATTGGCTGGTTGATCATTTGCTTGATATTTCTAGTCCCTATTTTTTTGGGTGTTTAATGAGTCTTTACTCCATTATTCGGTGTAACACGGCTAAACATGCAGCAATCACTTTTTAAAAAAATCCTCTTATACACCCAGATTTATTATGTGCCCCAATCAGAGGCGTCACTAGGATAGGTGTCACCCGGTACCCCATGGTGTCACCCCCACACAATTTAACCCATAGAACTCCCCCCCCCCCGAGTTTTCCCAGTGCTAAATAAAGGGAACATACATAATTTTACATTTTGGTGTCGTCCCCCTGATGGTGTTAAACATACTATTAAACATACGTTAAACATGTTAAACATACGTATTTCCTAATACCACCCATTTGATTTTTCTTCTTAGGCCGTCGTCTTTACTTTCGCAGCTCTTGTTGCTGTGTCCGTCAACAGTTGCATCATAACATCATGTAAGTGTTGAACTAACATAATGAGAAGATCAGATCTCATCATTGAAATTTAACCACGTAAGACAGGAAAGTCAGAAAAAAAACCACACACATATATCTCGGCAGTGATCGGTATATCTGTAAAGAGAACTTGCTTATCTTGCAGATCACTAAGGTCAAACCCTTTCATAAAATACGATGCCGTTCTAAATCATTTGGCGAGACAGACCTTCCACATATATTCTTTCAACATGTTATCTAATCTTCTTATCCTATCTGTAACAGAAGATTATTGCGTCATGCGCTTTTTAGGGTGCGCTAGGCAAAATGAAAATTATCTGCAAAATAGAAAGGAACCTTATGAGCTGGAATTAAACACATTGAACAAAATCACAATTAATTTTTTGTCATTTTTTAAATATGAAAATTGAATACTAGGTAAAATAGCTAAATCTGGTAAAACATAACAACACAATTGGAATAGTTTTTAGATTATAATTTAACAGCGCGTATTAAAAAAAAATTGTTATTAATGTTAAAAAGAAAAGTTTCATGTATTATAATGTTCGGAATTATCTTTCTTCCTGGGATGTATGATCAAAGAATTATCTATATTTTTAATATTTAAATTTAATATATATTTTGATAGTTTGCATTCCACATAACCCACAACCCATAATTCCTCTGGGATGTATGATAATATTTGGCATCTTCTATTGAAGTGCACGAGCAGAAACTCATATCTCTCGATTGAATGTACAGTATACCCTCACTTAGCGGTATAATGTTAGCGGGGTAGGCTCTAAACCCTATCGCATAATTTTATTATTAATAATTATTGGTGAGTGCACAAACACATTTTTTTCTCTCCAATTATTATTGCAATACAGCACGTATTTTTAAAGAAATAATTGCATAGTCTGTTTGTACTATATGTAAAAACTAAGTACGTATGAATAGTGCATTTTTTTGTGACCGTACGTTAATTAATAATTTTTTAATTGCATATTATCACTAAATTGTACTGTACTGTATTATTATTACCTGCACTTTGCATATTGTATTTATATATATATATGTTTGCGTTTAATTTAATCCATTTTCTGTCAATTCTAATACATATGTTGTACCCATAGGAAATGACTTTACGGTACAGTATGGGTAACTGTGCTGTGCAGTCACAACTTCGCTGGGCAGGGCACCTAGCCCGAGTACCAGACGAGAGACTACCAAAGACACTTCTATGGCCAGCGGTGCCATGATGAACAAAAGGAAAGCTTCAAAGACACCTTGAAAACCTCACTGAAAGCGTTTGCCATCAACCCAGACACGTGGGAAAGAGCTGCAAAGGACCGATCCACCTTGCGCCAATCCATCCCCGAAGGTGCCAGGGCATGCGAGGCGAACAGGATCAACGCCGCAGATAAGAAGAGACAAGCCCGAAAGGCCCCTGATGCCAACCCTTCAGGAGACAACCCACTCGTCCCGTGTCCTTTCTGTTCCCGAACCTTCCGTGCCAGGATCGGTCTCGTCAGCCATCTGCGCACACATAGGCAAAACCAGTCCCAGCAACCCACGGATGACTAGAGTGGTCCTCGTCAACTCGACGGACGAACAAAACATGCTGTGCGGTGTTATTGTCGTTCTGCACTTACGTTTCTTTTTATTAAAATAGTGTTGCACTACAAAATTAAAATGTGTTTACATTGTCATAACTACAATATTGTGATACGAAACTGCATGTAATATTAACACATTATTACTGTACTAATAAGTAAGAGTGTCTTTGGAAAGTGTTTGCGAAGAATTTACTACCGTATATAATCTCAAACAAATGCGTTTTAAAACTGCATCCAATATTCGCGTTTTTTTTTGCGACCGTAACCCATGTGTTGTTTGACCATTCTCATCACATCATCTATGTACTTCTACTACTACTCTTACTTTTAATAATGTGCCATAATGAACGATCTTCTACCTGACTATATGATCATAAAATTATATCTTCTTCTATAAATAGAAGGCTTGATATACATTTTCATCTTCTTTTGAAATATACGAGCATAAAATCCAATCTTCCAATTGAAAAAATCTAATCTTCCAATTGAATGCTAATGGCCAACTCCTGTCTTGCAGACAAACGGTATGGTGAGAGATGCTCCTGCAAAGAGGCCTGCCTAGATGGCGCTCAGTGCCTAGGAGACAACATTCGCGGGCTAAGCTGCTCGTGCCTCCCGTGCCAGTACTACGATTTTGTTCTCCGCCAGTGCATCAACAGTGAGTCCAGCATTTTCGGAATTGTTAGCAGTCTGTTTATTATACAAAATGTTTAAATAAATTATGTTTGAAATTAACAAGAATGAAAAAAAAAAAAACAAAATCTCAAACAAGATTCACACACACAAAACACATTTTGTATTGCGGTAAACAACACTTTCTGTTATAGAAAACAACAAAACTTAAAAAAAGAAAAAAGAAAACAAACCCTGTTACTCACTGTTAGAGCAAAAAGAAACAACTAGCTACATATATTTAGAAGTAATTGAGGATTGTGTAGGGGCTAATGGGTGTATGGTGTATAGATTCTGCATTGATAATATATCGACCAAATACTTGTCTTTATGTTTTACATTATTTAATACGCACTTCGGCAGGATCGGATCCGTTGAACATTTCCTTTTACTAGCATTAAACAAAAACCAAATACAAATAATTTAGAATACCCCTTTCAATCTTTTTACTTGAATTGTTCCTTGTGTCTGAACATGAAGTATCGCCCTCAAGTATCGACACATCTGTTTCATACGGTGTCGAACATTTCAGCCCCTGATTACGGTGATGTGTGCTACGGTGTCTGCTCCTCCAACTACGCCTGTTTGAACTCTACAAATGGAGTCAGAACCTGCCAGTGCCTGAACAATCAGACTTACAACGCCACCAGTCAGGCTTGTGTTAACAGTGAGTTGGTCAAATTTTTAACAATGAATTTTTCCCCCTTATTAAAATTACCTTGAATTATTGTCACCTAATTCACGAACAGTAGAAAATTTGACGTCTTGGATTTAATATCACATAAAAAATAATCGCTTCATTTATACTGAGTTCTGATTGAGGGTATCTTTGCCTTTTTTGTGTACGTATTTATTACAAATAAGTGCCATTCTCAACATTTAAAAAAGTTTTGCCGCGCTACAACCGCCCACATAACCTGTCCTACCCCCCCCCTTTACACACCACTGATTTTGCAGTCACAATTGTTTGACATAAAAAAAACTAAAAAAGAGCAAAACTAAGTTTATAGAAATTTATTTTTAAATTCAAAGGCTCTTGTTCAAAAGCTGTGGGATGATTCAAGAATAAAATGACTTTCATTTAAACAAAACATAAAAAATAAACAATACCCCATCCCCCTCTCACACACATATTTTATGCCTAGTATAATTTTTTCATAATTGATCCCATTCAATGAGCCCCTAATTTTTATCGTTGTTTATCCTAATTGCTATTTTTAAAAAAATTGTTTGAACAGATCCCGAAATAAACCAGACGTGCGCAACAATATGCGCGCCTGGTCTCTCGTGCATCAACTCTACTTGCCAATGTCCCAATGGTACGCAATGGAACAGCACTGTCAATATTTGCCAAGTACTGTCTAACCAAGGTAATCTAACAAAGTTAACTATATAAATTTAACATCATTGGATTGCTTTCGTTAAAGTAGAGATAATATATGACGAACTCTATAAAACAATATAAAGACGATAGACCTCTTACTTCCAGTTTGCCTGCCAAGATCTCAAACCAACTGCCAGGGATATGCCTCCAAGAACTACCCAGCTTGCTTTCCTGATTGCAGAGATGGTATCTACCTGACTTGCTTGTACGGCAACATTTTGGTTCGGTAAGTTTAACACAACAAACACGGCGTGAATAACTGTTCATCGCTTGTTATTTAACTTAGTAAAGATGTTGCTGTTTATTGTTTCAAAAAATAATAAATGATTATTTAAAATTATCTTTAAAAGAGCTTACCATTTATTTAGCTATGATTAAGTGCCACCAGGGGTGTGGAGATGGTTTTATATTTATACCCATTTCGATCTCAAGTTGGGAGAAAATACCACTCTCGAGAAATAATTGAAAGACAAAAGCCGTGTCCACCATAACTTACAAATACCAATGTTTTCTACAATCGTATTGAATATAAAATAACTATCCTGGTGGTGGTCCGTCAGGTACAGTAGCATTTCTTTATTAATTAATAATATTAAGAAACACTTACAAACCAAAATATGTAAAAAGTTAGATAAAAAAAAACGTGTTTTGTAGTTTTTAATGAAAGTATAAATATTGACGAAATCAATCAATGACATAAAACGGATTGCTAAAATAATATTTAAATTGTTAAGATGCAAGAAAATAAATAAAAGAAACTGCGTGTGTGTGGAAAGGTGGTAGTAGAGCTACGTTCTTATTATTGAATATAACCAGTGGGTCGCTTAAATGCATAGTTTTTTTTCAAGTAATTTGAGTTGATGCTCATGCCCTGACCACAGCATTTATAGTTTATGTCTGGCGGCGGTCTTCTATTAATTTATTTTGCATTCCCAGGAACTGCCCCAATGGTAACTACAGAAGTGGTCTCGCCAAGCTGGTATACAACCCCACGACTGACAGCTGTGAGTTCCAGACACCTTACTGCCCGAGACCCCTTGACAGCCAAGTCTTGTAGTGGTGACGTCACACGCACACGGAAAATTTGAAATGGTTTAGAGCCCAGAAAAATTGGTTGATTTAGGTTTGCGGCCTGTCTCATCACACAAACACTCCTGAATTTAACGCTTTTATTGAATGGGCCGTGATTTTCACCTCCCCCCCACACACACATTTCACAACTTCTCAATGACCAGAAGATTTTTCTACAAACACATTCATCTCTAAATAAAGAAAATGATAGAATTTGGTCCCATGTTCATTTCATTCAGTCAATTAATTTTATAAAATTTCTTGAAAACAGGTACCCTCCCTTCCCGCGGTGTAAAAACACATACACACACAAAGTTTCCCATTGTTGTATTAGACACAATAAAAAAAATTCTTAAATCAGATTGTATGAAAATGGTGACAGATGGGATACGTCACATATTTTGTGTAAATTCAATGAACATTTGTAATGATTTTATGATAAATTATTGGAATAAACTTTAATAGATGAAAGTAAACTTCTGAAATAATGTATAGTAAACTTTGTTTCTTCAGTTTTTTAAACAATAATTACATATACATTTAATCATCGCCAGGGTTTAACACATCTCAAATGCGTGAAAAAAACAAACAAACAACAACATCATAAAAACGTGTTAATTTTGATTGGACCTACTAGCTTTCAGGATCTTTCATGACCCAACACAAAATTGTTTAACCACTAAGCGACACCAAGCATGTGAAACGCACAATCTTGCCATATTAAATCTTAAAATGTTTGGGGATATCAATAAAAAAAAGGTTGGCAGCAAACCGTTTTGAAGGATAATTATTGTGGTAGCACCCGATTCTTCTATACTTCAGCTTGCACGTCCAAAATTTGAAAAAAGGGTGTTGTCGTTTGCTTGACGTCGATAGGGAACTAAGCCATGAAACCAAAAGGGACGCTGCTGATAAAGATACAATTAAACAACCCCTAAAAACAACAGTTTTTTGAAATATAAATCCCTTTTACATATGAGACATAACTGAAATCCTACACGTGGAAGAAAATCAGCAGTCCCGAGCCTGCGCTCTTCATGGGGCTTCCCGGAAAACCCCCTCAGCCCTCTGGCCCCCTAAGGGACGTAAAGACCGAGAAGCCCCCCCCCCCCCCGGAACGGTCGCGGCTACAAGCGGCCGCCTGGGCGTCCAGGACACTAGGTCGAAAACGCCTCCCACTAAAGTGTGCCTCCCGAGGGAGGTGTGGAATTTCCTACTGTGACTCGCTATCAACATAGTATCACTTTGGCGCCACCACGGCAAAGCTTACGAGTCTCTATGGTTTAGATCGCCGCAAAGCGTGGGATCATCACTGACCTACCAGGGTTTAACCTCCACCGGAAGGTTTCCTCAGAGCTGGCGACCAAAAGCGTTTCCTAGCGGTACCTAGCGAGACATAACTAAAAGTATTGATTATGTTCAATATAATACGCACCGCGTGACAGACCGTGACATACCCCCGTGACGCCGAGGGCTGGAGAGAAACCAATGACCCGTGGAGGTCAACTATAGCAGACGACCACACATTCTATATAGAGATAAACTAATAATTCATTCATTCATTTAAGTACGGTACGAGACAAGACGGTGAAGTTAATATAAGGGATTTAAAGACTACAGAGAGTCGGGGTAAACAAAACATGTCATCAATCTCCTACACTACCATCCTCAATCTCCTACACTACCATCCTCAATCTCCTACACTACCATCCTCAATCTCCTACACTACTGGTGACACCACTGTGCGTATGGGGTGTAGACATACCTGTCTCCTCACATAAGGATTATATCCCCAAAGATGGTTGGCACTATATTGGAAAAAAGGAAGGAGCTCGATGTAATCGGTTACATAAAATATGTAAAAGACCAGCGACTCATAAAAGCATTAGGCTGAGTGATGGGGAGCGTTCTAACAAATCGGTGTCAACAGGACAGATTGCCACAAAAAAAGGTACCACAAAGTACAGGGTGCTAGGGTTGACAAATCGCAGTTTATTGTTGGCAAGCTAGGTTGTTGAAGGGTGGTGGGCAGGTAAATAGCTCGAGACCAACAATGCGTCGGGGATTCCTCCCAAACGACGCTCACTCGGGTTGTTTTGATGTCTTCGTGCTGTAGTTTTTGTCTGTTCGTTCTCCAAGACTGGGGCGTATGCTACGCCGCGGGGTATCTCGTTTTTAATATTCTCCAGTATTTACCATTGCAGCTCTTTTTCCATTTTGTTTTGGTTAATCGATGTTTTCTTCGGTGTAACGGTCACATACACCCGATGCATATTCTAGTATAGGCTCTTTAGATATTTACAACTAGAGATTCAAATTACAATGACCTGTCGTATCACAATAAAAATATTAATCCTTGCCACTGATGATAAAGAATCTAATTTATATTATAAATTTCGTTAATATTTCATCTTTCCGTCTATATTATTTAATTATTTTTTTTATTTAAAAAAATTTATAAAAGTATTGATGCAGATTAGCAATTTTTTTTTTAAATGACGGGTACGCGGTGTTACGTAGTTCATAGACAAATCGAAAGAGTTTGGAAAATATTGTCTTATTTACGGTAAGTTTTAGTTAGTAAAGATATGGCGGTCGTTTTAAACAAAGAAAGACAACTCTGCTTTAGCAAATCGTAGAAAATTGTGAGTTAAAGAATTAAAAAAAAATGATTGCCGCCTGTGACAAAAATATTATACGTGAATACATGAAGTCTTAGTTAAAAAAACCCAACCTTTCCTTCATTTATTTTGATTAATTAGATAAATGTAAAGTACATTGCGGAACTAGCTTGGAAACGCAGTTGATATAAACAAGGGCGAGAAACGCGGAGTAGAGGGAGGTCAGTCGAGATTAACACAGTAACAATAACATTGGATTATTATAACAATAACAAGTCGCCTTGCAGACGTTAACTGAACAGATATAAAGATTATCTACCGAGTCCCGTGTAAATACCAGATAGAAACCCTGCTATGCCAAATCTTGAGATTCGGCTTAGCTTAAACCTTAACCTTAACAAAAAAAAAAGTGTCGGTAAGCTATTTCATATTACTAGGGGTGTAATCGTTTCATGTTTGCATTACGCATTAGGCTCCAATATACTGATATCGCTATATGCTATATGATAAACTAGTGACATATGATACTGCTATAGTGTTAAAAGAAACTGATAGTGTCTAATGAAACTGTTATTGTTTCATGGTACTGATAATGTCATATGAAACTGCTAGTGATATATATTGTATTGATAATGTCATATGAAACTGTTATTGTTATATGGTACTGATAATGTCTTGTGAAGATGTTATTGTTATATGGTACTAAAAATGTCATATGAAACTGTTACTGTTATATGGCACTGATAATGTCATAATGAAAATGCTATTGTTAGATGGTACTGATATGAACCTGGTAGTTTTTATAGATTATTGCTAGTTAATACAATACTGTTATACTGATAATGAAGAAAAGCTACACCAGCAGTAGTAATTACTAGGTTTACACTAAATAGTGTTACACTTTAGTGCTTTGGGGGAAAATACAGAAAGTTACATGGTGATTCTCGTGTTACACCTTATAGGGGTGACATGTTAACGCCATAAGGGGTTAGAATTAATGGCCAATGGGCTCAGCATCTGCTGTAACATGGTTAAAGGTAACAATATCAAACCACATGTTTAGCAAGTGTCACACGATCACCGGAGACCGACTATATTTCCACGGCTTATCCCGAGGTTGTGGCTGTATTATGTATAGAATGATACCGCTTCACCATCGTTCGTAATTTTTTTAATGTCGAATTCTTTTTAAAATTTGAATCGTTTCCGAAAGGTAAATACCTCGTTTGAATAATTACAACAGCTGTAAACGCCTTTGACAGTCTCAAATAGTTTAAAGACCCCTGACCTCAAAACACGATACAAATTATCGATTTTTAAAATAAAAAAAAACCAGTTTATGTTGTTTTTCTTTACCATTGACTCCAAACAGGAGTCCTCTGGTGACGCGGCCCCTGTAAGGCTTTAAGTGTTCACCAACGGTAGGATACAATTGGGTAAGCAGTCGTGCGTCGTTCAAAATGACACAGGCCCCAGCAATTGGCAAGCGTTTAACGCCACATAATAACAATCCAAGCAGGCCGAGGAGATTATCCGACGTGTGCACAGACGATTTGGGACTGAGATTAATCCAAATTTAAAGACGTGCTGCCCAGATCTATATCAGCCATTCTCAAACATTTACAAATGGAGCGGTATGCTTGATAACTGTCTAGACAAAAATCAAAACATGCAATAGAACCGTAATGGTTTTTGCTGATCTTGAAATTAAAATGTTGTGGAAGAAACTGCTGGTTATGAAACTGTAAACCGTAAACAAATTAAAAAAAAAAAATCAGTCTATAAAACAACTGTTAGGATTAGCTAAATCAATTAATTAAATAGGCTTCGAAAAGGGAGGATTGGGGCTCTATAATTTGACAGAGGCACTATATTCGTAAATAAATATACTTTTTATATAATAAATAAATGTAATATATTTGAATTATAAAAAGGGAGATTAACTTTCTTTGAATCAGATATTGTAGTCAGATTATTCTTTTATCATTTTCTTCAATAGAAATTATATGGGTTGAAGAAAACTTGGGAAAAGGGGGAGGGAGCTCTGATTAAAGTGGTTTCAGAGCCATTGATTACGAGTTCACATAAGACAGGTGAAATGTACACCATTGCTCCCCCCACCCCACCCCAGTCAGACAAGTCCCAATGCCACCATGAAACAACATAAGCTTTGCCACAAATATTCATAAGCTGTGACACGGCCTCAAGGGGGTTTAGAAGACAAAAGCTTTGACTCTATGACATAAAACGGTTTCAGCAATCATTCGGCTATCAGGCCCCGAAGGTAAGACATTGAGCCTAACTAAGTCTTTAAAACCTCCATGTCCATGGAGTATGGGTCTTGTTGATTTAATATCTATATATCTTTATATCAAATCTAATCGTCTATTACCGTATGGACCTTTAATATCATACATACCGTATGATCATAATCTTGTATTTAATACGTTAAATGACTGTACCGTTTTTTTGATGGATGTTTATTTACAATTTACTTTTATAAACTGGACTGCTATTGAGGTTTAAATTAAATGATTCAGAATTGATAATAAATTATTAATTATAATTAAAACAATAAAAGTAGAAAAACTGGTAAAATCTAGAAAAGGGCATGATGTGGTGACAGCAATGGCTCAAACAGATTCAAACGGCAAACCTTTCTTCTGTCAACGTACTTGATTACGACTCGTATTAAGAAATCCAAATAGCTATAGGTATAAACAGCAGTGTTTGGGTCACTAACGTCAGAAGCGTGGCAGATGTATTTAATTCCGACAGGTGTGTTGATTCAATAGTAATATTTTATGGTTATAACCGTAACATTCCGCTCAACTATCTATAAATATAATTCACCAAAGCGAGTTTGGGCAAATAAGCATGACGAATGACCCTCGCAGGGGTCGACCAATCAGTTTATGGTTCGGCAAGCGGAAGTGGTGGAGAGAGGGGCAACAGTGGTTCTTGCGTGCACTTGCTTTGTTCCTTCACTGCATAATGTGATTCGTAGTGTAGTGATTATCACGTCCGCCTTACTCGAGGGAGGTCCTGGGTTCAAGCCCGGCAAAAACCTTATTTTCTAATTTTTAAAAATGTGTTTGTGCCCATTCTTTCCACCCTGATTTGCTAACATGGGTGACCCTCGCTAGGGTCAGCCAATCACAGTTTATAATTGACAAGATAGGGTGGTGTAGGGTGGTGGGTAGGTAAATAACCTAAGTGCAAATGTCTCGAGACCAACAATGCGGTGGTGGTTCCGCGTTGTTTTGATTTCTTCGTGCTGTAGTTTTGTGTCCGTTCTTTCCTCCCTTTCTTTGCACTATCCATGAGTAAATCCCCCCTGGCACATTCTACGCCGCGGGGGCGTATCTAGTAAGGTATATTCACCAAAAATTAAAGATTCATCTACGTTTATGCATATGAAGATTCAATATATATAATATATATATAAATTATTCTTCCTTGAAGATGACAAGTGTTCAGCAGGATCAGGAGAAGGTATCTTTAAAAACACATTTTCCCGTCACTTCACCGTCTCTATGATACACTGCTGTACATACTTGAACCACTGATTAAACATGAGTCAAATGAGTGACCGCCCCTACACAGAGAAGACCTTCAAGGTCCGCCTGGCCAAGTTTGAACGTTTCATTAAGGCCATGACACAACATGACGGTGCGACGACACCAGACGAGTCAAGGCAATGGATAGCAGGTGATTTAGGACATTTGATTCTTTTTTAGCTAGCTGGCGTGGCACATCACAAACACCATTTATCATTCAAAACTAAAAAAATGGCAAACAGAAGAAACATAAAAACAAAGAAAACAATCAAGAGTAAAAAAAAAGGAGAGGGATGAGTCAAGAAAATAAAAAACAGTGAAGCGAATTGTAGCATCACACGGAACTATATTTAAAAAAAAATTATTTAGTTTCAATACTCCTTCTAATTTTATAAATTTATATTTCCGATTACAGAAAATATTCGTTTCGATAAATTTTGTTCCAAAATTCGGGAACTATTTGGTCCGGACATACAGAAGCAGGACCTGAAGTCTTTGTACCGAAAAATCTCAACCAATCCTGGCGCTAAAGTCGACTGGAGTGAGGTGAGTCAAGGGAACATTCGTCCCTAATTCGGGTTTAAACTTTAGATATAATTTGTGAGATTTTAGATAGTAGGGATTCATGTCCAGTTTGAGTTTAGACATTAAATATAATTATGTAGAATTCAGATTAAAAATGATGTGTCTTTTTTTATTACAAATGTCAGAATTTAAAATCTAAAGTTTTTTTTTAAATAGGAGCCGTCCATAAATGACGTCACGCCATTTTGGTAAAATTTTCACTCCCTCTCGTCACACGTCGTCACAAAAAGTTAGACCCCTCTCAAACATGGCATCACTAAGTTTTGCGCTCCTTCTCGCAATAAAAGCCGTATTTTCTATTTGAAAATAAACATGTTTGAAATCACTTTTTGTGTCGTCACACATAGTAACAATTGTGTGACCCCCTGCCCCCTAGGTACGTGACGTCATTTATCGACGGCCCCATTGCCACACGTGGCTTAGAATGTTAATTTAAAACTCTACCCGTTTCTTTCCTACAATTGACCTCTTTCTTTGAACCACTTTGGGATTTTATATCCGTCCCCTATTATAATTAAGAAGAAGCTCTTTTCTGATTTTAAAATTTAAAAAATACTACCCACTAATTGAAATCCCCTACATCCAGGTGTTTGGCTTCAATACAAAAGTTGATTTCGGCGAATCTTCTGTGGGGGAAGAGGTGCGAGTATTTCTGTTGTCTGAAAGGAGGAAGGTCGGAGAAGCAGCAGGTGAGATGAACCTCAAAACAGAATGTAGTTATATTTTCCTAAATAAAAAGTTCTGAGTGAAATAAAAAAAAAAGATAATCATCAGATTAACATTTCTTATATTAAAAAAAAAACAATTACATTTTTCCAACAATGTAATAAGAATTTTAAAGTGCTTTCGAATATATTAGTATTTGGATGCTCTGCATTGTTTTCTCAGGGTAGGTGGAGGGTGGGAGAGCTTACGTTGGCAGATAACTCTTTCTACAGCGGCTGCTCTCCCTTGTTGTTGATTTTATTAAACTGAGATCAAAATTTGATGCCTTTCTAGGGGACAAGCCAAGACGTGACATCATTCAAAGACTGAAGTACATCGATGCCTTAGACTGCTACATCTCGTGTTCACAGAAAGGTGCAATATCTGTTTGGTCCAACAAGGTAAGGCCCCGGTTCTTTATATTTCAACGACAGCATATTAACGAGAATCGTCACGCCACGGAGAAGGAAATAGCTTTGAAGTTTAGTCAGGTCAGGGGCATCTGAACATCGTAAGCGTGGGTGGGGGGGGGAAGGGGTGCCTAGACAAAGTAATGAATTTTCCCAGAATGAATCTTATCTCTAGGACTTTTACCGTTAATGGGAGAAATTAAACATATAATTTAAAATATAAAATGTTGAAAAAAGATATCATCTGAGTTTAGTTCAGTCTTTTCCCGGGACACAACCCTCACTAGCTATTGACTTGGTAGTTTAACCTCAATTGTTTTTTTTAAAAAAGAGATCCTCTGTTTAAAAAAAAACAACAACAACATAACTATGAATGCCGAGGTAGTCACCCCTCCCCTAAGATCACCACCATTTTCCTACTGATTGTGGCTTCAACCGCGATTGAATTTAACCATTAGATTACAGCTGAAATGCGCTAATCTGACGGTTTATATTTTTAATATGCTTAAATATTTACTGATGATACTTTGCCAATGAATACTGAGAGATTTCAATTACAAGATATTGCACTAATAAAATATGTGTACGTACCTAAACAAGGCCATAAGTAGTTTTGCTGTACCATACACAAGGTGATGACCAGAACTATAACGTTAACGGCATCTATAGTCAGTGTTAGATAATACATGCTATTATATTATTCTCAGTTCAAAGGTCTCAACTAAGCATATTTTCTTCCGGGTCAACGCAATCTTCCTTCCCATCCTCACGGCGCTGTGGGTCAGTCTGCGTCTGTGTTCATGTGTTTAAAACGGTCGCAAAGCGTCTTTTATTCTAATTGTTTTACGGCTTTAAATTCCTATTACAAAACAATGTTTCAAATATTTCAAAAGAAAAAAAAACACACACACACACAAACCCAATCCATTATAAAAAGCAGTAAAACATTCACATTGATTTGAATAAGAAATGTCATTATCAGACTATCCTCGGCACAAATAAATTCAAATAGAATCTATCGATCGCCCCAAAAATACCCTTGACTCTTTGCCTTTGAACAGCACTGATACAATGGCATTGTTAGAATACCCCGTGCATGTAAGTGTAATCATTGTGGCGGTTGTAAACAATAAGTCTATGAGTTGTGGGATTATTCAAGGGTGCCTCATGATTCAAGCCATTATTAAAACAGGGGTGCTGGAAATTTGGGCGGGCGGGCGCTCCAACCACGCTAACACTACGCCTATGAGTTGTGGGATTACTCAAGGGTGCCTCATGATTCAAGCCATTATTAAAACAGGGGTGCTGGAAATGGGGCGGGCGGGCGCTCCAACCACACTAACACTACGCCAATGAGTTGTGGGATTACTCAAGGGTGCCTCATGATTCAAGCCATTATTAAAACAGGGGTGCTGGAAATAGGGCGGGCGGGCGGGCGCGCGCTCCAACCACGCAGGCACTTTTTGTTATATTTTTATAAGGGCCCGAGGGGTGGAGGAAGCGGATTCCAGAAAATATGTCAAATAAAGGGATATCGAGAAACACGTACTGTTTTTATTCTATTTTACCATTAATTACCACTTGTTATTTAAGAGTTTGAGATACTAGTTCACTGAAAAAACAAAATTGACCAAGTTCTAAAAATTACATTCAGCTTTTTAAAGTGATCCAGAAATATTAGAGATGTGTTGACAAATGAAGTGTGTGTAGATGGGAGAGGGGGAGAATGAACAACAAAAAAAGGAATAATCGTCCGGCTATTTAAAAAATAAATGTATACTTATTCTACAAGCAGTTGCGAAAGAATAGGGTTTGGAGGGTGCGTTTCTTTTAAAACGTCAATGTCACATCTTTAAATGTAGGTAAGGTACATTTTAGCCTATTGTAGCGGTTTTATCGCTGAAAGGGGGACATACATTCTGTCATCCTTCAAGCTATTAAAAGGCACGCTACTCACTGTTTGTAAGATAAGCAATCAGGGCCGGCTTTAGGCATAGGCCAACTAGGCGGCCGCCTAGGGCCTCCGATTAGTAGGGGGCCTCGCACAGGAGTCATATGCAAAAATATATACATTTAAAGAACGAACTACGACCTAGGTCAAAACAACAAGAACCAACTAATCAGTGCAATACCTTTACCCAATGAATATTTTTAAATAGTGCATGTTCAAAATGTAATATTTTAAAATGGAAATTCATCTATCCAGACACATTTTCACAATGGTGACAAAAGTGTAGCCAAAATTTACGCTAAATATACAACTGTTGAGTATCAAGTGTTTCAAGTCGTAAAAATTTCACTGTTAAATGATGTTATAGTAGCAAAATATTTATTAAAAATTCTAAGCAAGCGTTTGTATGTAAAGATTTTGTCTCAATAAAATTATTTGATGAAATTAAACTGAAACTTTACTAAGTTCTCAAAATATACCATATTTTCGTTTTAAGAGCTTAGCAATGACAACAGCTAAACAAAAAATATATGATTTTAGTAATCTTGCATGGGTAATTTTATTTTGTTTTGTTTTGATATGTTCGGTTTTCATTATCTCTTCAATACCGAAAATTTATGAAATAAGTCGATAAGAAAGAAATAGCGATTGAAAAAACATGTCGTCTTCTAGCAGATCATTAATCGTCCATGAAGCACATTTGTGCTATCGGCGCTTGGATTGAACTGGAAAATTGGTTGAAGGAAGGAAAAACAATTGACAAGGAACACAAAAACGCATGCAAAAAGACTAATCACTGGAACAATGTTTTACAAAGAATCATTTCAATTATGCAGTTTCTAGCAAAGCGGAATTTACCAAATTGTGGGAATGTGGATCGATTGTTTCAGCCAGACTATGGATTTTTTTCAGGTAGGCCCTATAGGTTACATTGTTCGGAAAGTACGATTAAGAAAATGAAGAAATTCATGATCATTTTCTTGGGCATATGAATTCAAAATGAGGTAATTAATCTGATCGGTGATGCCGCCTTGAAAATAATTATAAATAATGTTAAAAATTCGAAATATTATTCCATAATGTTGGACTACACACCTGATGCTGGTCGCCAAAAGCAAATGACTATGATTTTGCGAAAATGCAACACTGTGACTACGCCAGTGAAATCAATGAAAATTTTGTGGGATTCGTGCCTGTCGACGAAAGCACTGGTTTAGGTCTCGCGGAAGCATGTTTTAAAAAAAACTTGAAGATCTGAATTTATGTTTCCAGAACTGCAGAGGCCAAGGATATGATAATAGAGTAAATATGAAATATTGCTATCGTGGTGTACAAAAACGTCTACTTTAACTTAATCTAACATCATTTTATGTGTCATGTGATGTCACAGTCTCAATCTAAATCTTGGAGACATGGTGTAGTCATCAGTGGTTGCAACGACACTCTTGGACCTTTGCACCAAATTTATGTTCTGTTAGGTGCTTCAACACACAGATGGAAGATCTTGAATGTTCATGTAAAAATCTGGCAATAAAGCTTATTTCCGATAAACGCTGGGAATGCAAGATCGATGCAGTTAAAGCTTTTCGTAACCTAACAGCAGCAGTGTACGACCCATTGGTGGAAGTGTCTGAAAATGTCAGCGATTCTGAATTAAAGACCGAAGCAACTGGATTGGGGAAGCAACTAAATATATTCGATTTATGGTATTTTTAGTCATCTGGTACGAGCTATTGTTTCAAATGAATATGATCAGTAAGTTGGTGCAATCGAAAAATATGCCATTTGACATTGCATTGGAATGTATATATAGTGCAACTGAGTTCATGAAAAAGTACACATATAATAGATTTATGTCCGCTCAAATTTCGTTAATACAATTGTCTCAAGAATTAGAGATGGAATCAGATGAAATCATATTTCCAGCTGCCACAACTTGAGACGACGGAAAATTTGATTATGAAAACTTAGATGAATCATTGACAGATTCAAAAGACAAAAATATCGAGTGGAATTTTCTAATATTTTTTTAAACCAAGCAGTTATTTGGTTGACTGCATTTTTTGAGCAAATGGAACTTCCGTTCGGTCTTTTTGGATTTCAGAACAACATCAAAAAAATTGCAGAAATTGACCCAAACGATTTGATGAAATGTGCATGGATTTGAATGTTGCGTTCTCCGGTGTATCTGGTTCAGATATTTATCCAAATGATTCATGCAGTGATTGCAAATGATTTCAAACTTTGTTCCAGATATGGTTTCGTCTTCTCTTGGTGCTTTACGTTTTATTTATAATTTATAATCATTATTTGAATACTGCTGTTCAAAATGTCGCTATAGGCTTTCGTGTAGCATTGAAAATTCTGTTACTATTGCATCGGAAGAAAGAAGTTTTTCCAAGTTAAAAATAAAAAAAAAACTACTTGAGAATGACAATGACGCAAGAACGCCTGAACGGTCTGTTAATGATATCTATCGAACGAGATATCGTCCAGTCTCTGGATTGTTTGCAATTTGTTTTGCAGACTTTCCTGCCATCAAAACACGAAAAGTTGAATTTTTTTGAAAGTTTATGACATCTTCACGAATTTGTTTGTATAAATTACATTTATTGGTAGATTTAGATATAAATACATGTAGTTTTTAACAAATTGTTAAATTTTATTCTTTCGGTATATATTATTTATTTTTCTATTATTAGGGCCACCAAATTCAATTCACCTTGGGCCTCCCATTCCCTAAAGCCGGCCCTGAAGCAATAAACAAACCTAACCTGTGAGAGACATGTTTCTTTAGTTTAGACCTAACATTGTTATCGCAATAAATTTTTTAAAACGAAATTTGATTTTCAAATAAAAATGCTTAGTACCAATAGTAACAGAACAGCTAACCTACTAGAATATTATTATTAAAAACAAGGTGTTAGTGAATAACGCGTTTCAAACGTCTTATTGGGCGCTCAATTAGAAATACTAAGCACCACGAAGACATGTTGTAGAGTGATTTAAAGAACGTTGTTAGAAGTGCGGACAACCCCGTGAAGTCTTTGCGAGAACTCTAGCGGGAAAGGAGGCATATTTAATAATAAACTGTCTTGAGCTGTCCCTTCAATAAAAATAAAGAGAAAAAAAAGAGAATAAAATCGAATCCTTATCATATCATTATTGTCTATAATATATTATACTCGTGAAAAGTGATTTGTTTGTTCGTTGTAAAAATGATTGATAGATCTTGATTCAACATGCCACACATCTCCGTTATCACCAAAACATTAAACAGGAATAGG
>MUZC01000155.1:251204-300006 GCA_002072015.1 Radix auricularia
CTTGAACTTTACAAAATAAACCTTTTATAACTAAAAACACAAAATGTGAATATTTTTTTATTCACTTTTTAAAAATTTATATATATTATAATTTAACATATTTTCTAAACATTTGACGGAAGGAACTATCTAGACAGAAATTTATACTGGAACTTTATACTGTAGATCTATTAAAATATTGACATGATCAACCATCAATAAATTGATAAATGTGGCTCTTTTAATAGGTTAGGGTGAAGATTCAATGTATCCGTGGCTATGGAAACAAAATGTTTCTATGTCAAGGGTTTTACAAAGTTTTGTGGGGGGTTTTTTGGGATGGGGGGATGGGGCTATTGTTGAATGACAATATGCCCTTGATACGATTGTATCAAGCGTAACAGCCTCAAATGTTTCCTATATCAGTTTTTTTTCCAGACTCAGCTAATTCAGCTGAGCCTGAGCGGGTATGAACCTTCCTCGTATTATATATTTTCTCGTTGTGATTAACCCAATCTAAGCACGTACTGGAAAAAAAAAACGATTTAATGACAATATTTTGGGGGATTAAAATTAAAAGTAATGTAACTTAATTAACATGAAATGTGTGCTAAAATTAACTAAAATATTTTCTGTCAATGAACTAAAAAAATAGATCTTATATAACTGAACTGAACTGTCCCTTAACCCGACGCTGGGTCGTTGGGGCACCATTTTGAGCTGCACACTATCTCATGTCATGTGTCAAGGTTCTGAGCTGCCTTCTGGGAATCGCTAAATGACAGGCCGATACACTCTTTGATATTGTCCTCCCAACTCTTCCTTGGTCTGCCTCGATTCCTTCTTCCCTGGACTGTGCCTTGCAATATCGTCTTTGAGAGACCTCCAGATCTTGTCACGTGTCCATACCATCGCAATTTCCTCTTTCTAATTGAGGCTATTGAGGTGAGAAGGTCCTCGTAAGGGCCAATGACAGCACTTATTTTATCGCGGACCACTTCGTTTGTGATGTGCGCCATGTAGGAGATGTTTAGTACCTTTCGAAAACTTCTCATCTCTAGCGCATTAATTCTTATATTAATTTATATAACACAAAATGTCAAATGAACGGAGCTCTTTTGTGATATCTTGACGAACGAAAAAATCATGACTTGACTGACATGAGGCTTTGGGGTTGATGTGAGGCGAGGACAAGTGTGTCATTGGTGTATTAGAACAAAGTTTACTTTTTAAAAATGATCACTTACCGAGCTCATGATTGGTAACTACTTAACTTCACTGTTCCTCACTGACGTGAATGGAAAAGACGTAAAGAGGGTAAGGGTTAGCCAGACAGGACGTAACAAAACAGCGAACGTTTCGCCAAAGAGCCTCCCTCAATGAACAAACAATGCACAAATAAAACGAATATAAAAAAAATAAAAATTTAGCTGCGGTGAAATCCAAAGAGTCAATGAAAGCCTGATTATATAAGCCTGATTTATAAGCCTGATTGCAGTCTCACCCCACCCCCACCCCATTTGCTCACTGACGTGGCTCATAAACTGCCCAGCCCCAAACTAAGTAAGTAAAAAATTATGTCGCGTATTATTAATTTATGACAATAATTTATATGCATACATTAAATATGCTTCGCAGGCCAATTCAAACTAATTTTTTTTTTACAATTTCCTCATTAAATATAGTTACGTCTACAGACCTGCATAGACATTCATGTAAGTACAGCATTATTATCAAGATAAATCATCCCAAAGATTAGGCCAATTTCTTTAAATAATTATTCAAAAATTCAATGTTAATGAACTTGTATTTTAGAAAACAAAAATTGTAGTCATATTATAAAAAAACAACAACACAAATTCATATTAGAATAGTAGTCACAACTTTCGGAACACACAACAGTGTACGAGCACGAAATAATTAACTTAATTAGCGTTTAGGGGACCTTACCTAGAAATACCTTCATATATTGGTTTTGAATTATAAAGGATTCTGATATCAACGGGCAGAATGACAATGTGCGCAGCTTATATAGCAATATATAATTCAATAAACGAATAAATTAATTAATATTGAAAATAATATATTCGTACTGCAAAATAATTAGGCTTTACGTTATTTTAATTCTATAATCTTTTTTATTTAAAAAAAATTGTTTTATTTAGCATTTATATTATTTATGCTTCACAAAGGAACCAGCGTGGACCACTTGCTGTGACTACCTGCCAGGATTGAGAAGGGTGATATGTACCACAGAGAGAAGCATAGCTCTCTGGGATAACAGAGCTAAAGGTAATGCTCAGGTAAGACTTTTTGAATTTGATTACCTATTATTAGAAAAAAAAAAAAAAAAAAACCAAAAAAAACAAAAAAAAACCCAAGCATTTTGAAATGTTTTATTAGTAAGAACGCAATAAAAACTAGAAATAATTTCAAACAATAAAAAATGCTTTTCGGAAACCGTTGCAGAAGGGAGATGAGCCGTCTGTGTATCATTAGGATTTAATTTGAATTTAGTTGAACGTTTTATAGGATTCTTTGGCAATTGGTCGGATAATATCATTTACAAAGGCATTCTCTGCGTGATGCATCTTTAAGACATCTTTAACTACTTTCTGTTGATACATATGCAATTATTTTTTGGATGTCCGATTGATCTTATCGAAGTCAATCTTCAAGATTGTGGCCTGAAGTTCAAAAACTCAGAAAATTCCAAGAAAAAGATAGAACACCTTCACCCAAAACTACATCCGGGTGGATAGGACTCTTAACCATTTGACGACAAATCACTTAAAAGGAGGCTCACTCTTAATTGAAAATTCAAACCATGTGATATGGGGTAGTGTAAGCGGCATTACATTAACACAAACGACCCTTCTGCCAACTCAAGGGACATCACTGGTGCCAAGCTGTATAAAACAACGTGATATTCCTTAAGTTTTTAACTCTGTTCAGAGAAACTTCATTTAGACTCTGAGCAACCAGTCAATGTTTAATTAAAGTCAAAACACAGAAACACGATTTCGCCCCGTACATCCTGCACCATCGTCGCACAGTGACCATCTACAATCCTCATTAAATAGCCCTAACACGTCGGCAATCCTGTTATAAACAACCCAGATGAATCCCCCACTAACTGATTTAAATGAGATGCTTACCAGAGGCGTCAATCGGATTGGTGTCACCCGGGGCGGTAGCTCATGGTGTCACCCGCCCCCCCCCCCAATACCTCAAAACCAAAGAACTTCTCGGAATTTTCCAGTGCCTAATAACGGGAATATACGGAATTTTACATTTTGGTGTCAACCCCTGATGGTGTCACCCGGGGCGGCCCACCCCCACCCACCGCACCCCTAGTGACGCCACTGCTTTTAAGTACCTCCACCAGTGTAACGCCGTTGTTAAAGTGTGGCTTCGTTTTGGTTTCAGCCACACTAGCTTCTTGGGTTATTCTAATACACATTTAATAAATATGCTATAACAATACAACAGATTTTCTGAACGTCAACACTAAAATTAAGCTAATAAAAGTTTCTAACCGACTTGCAGGGACTTTTCATCATCAAACCTATCGAAGACTCTCCGCAATGTGTTACTGTCCTCCCTACCCTCCCCGGGGAGCATGGCGACACATTGTTGTACGGGGATGACCAAGGCTACGTGAATCTCCTCACACTTCTACCCCAAGACTTGACAGTCAAACATGTCACCCGAGACAGGAGAGCAGAAACATCTCACGGCCACACAATAGACCCAAATAAACTCACACAGTAAGCTAAGTTTGAAAGCCAATTGTGAGGCATTTCACTAAACTTAAACTCGAATGTTAATTAATATTAAAAGATTTAACTTTGGAATATTTGACCATGAATCAAACGTAAACTAAGTCGAAAATTAAAATACCTCACCACCCTAATGACTAATGTCATACAATATACAAATAGTTCCTTTCGTTTTTTAACGGGTCGATTGCTTAGTGATATGAATATTTAAATGGTGAAGTTTAAAAAGGAATTGACGAGATCAAATTATATTGATAATATAAGTGTACCAATAAGTTATTTTTCTTTAAATTATAAATTTATGTTTTTGAAAATACTATTCTGATTAATTATAGGCATTATAGAGTGCCTATTCCATTGACATTGACATATTATTTAATAATCAGTTTAAATTTTTATCTAAGTAAAGTTGAGAATCTTGCTGTTATAAAGGAATAAAGGGTCATTTATTACGAATTAAGTTAAGCTAAAAGAACTTTCTGCTTTAAACTCTTTAAATAGTTTCAAAATAGTTTTTGCATAGTAAATAACCAAATAGTTAAGACTAAGACTCTTTAACTTAACTATTTGGTTATTTACTATGCAATGTAGTGACACTTTTACACCACTAAGTTTTATTTCAGATAATATTAGTACATGTATTAGAATTAGATTTGATATAATAGTAACAACTAAATACCTGAAATATGTATTTTTTAAAATGAATTACAGCCCTATTTTACGTCGGAAGATTCACAAAGATTCTGTCCTCAAGGTAAAATTGTTAAATGCATTTTTTTCAGCTGCAAGTGTTTTATTTGAATTATTGTGTGTTCAATACTAACATAATTAATTTTATTTTAATTAATTATGAAAGTATGTTTGTATATCTTTTAAACATTTAATTTAAAGTTTAAGTTGAACTTTATGCAAAAACACAAAGTGATCTTAAAAGATTTTTTTCAGAAAAAAAAAGATTTAATAAATAAAAAAAAAACCCAACTAACATGGACCATATTTTGTTTTTCTAGGTGCAATAGATATTAAGATTATTCCAATTACATATGCATTCATTATACTTCAGGTCAAATATTTTCCAAGCCTAAAATGTTTTGCATCATGTTCCAATAGTGGTTCTACTTCATTTGCTTTAGAAAAAGTTGACAGGATATTTTATCTCAATCAGTAAGTATTTCCATATAATTGATTTCTGAATTTCTGAGAAGTTTATCATTTTGTTTGTGTGTGTATCTTTGTCTGAAATTTATCATTATACATGAACTTTGCCTACCCTTACAAAGTATTTCAGTCCTCGGTTATTTTTCGTATTATTTTACTGTAATTCTGAAAAATAGTATTTTTTTCAGAAAAGACAAACATATTAAAGCTCTGTTGTGGAAGTATACAATTCTGATTGTTAAGTCTTATGTAATCTCTTGTATTTTATATATATTTAAAATCCCAAGTTCTTTAAAATACATATTTATTATAAAAATATTATAATTTTAAAACCTAATATCTTAAAAAAAGAAACAAACAACAATTTTTATTAAATGTTTTAAATATGTCTGTTAACGATTAATTTAAATTTAAAAGTTAAATTGTGAAAAAATAACGATTAATTAATAGTTAATTTCAATAAAAGCCAAAGATTAAAATGTATGAAGTCATAAAAAACACTTATTAAACGTTTTTGTTGGAAATCTAAATAACACAGGAATGTCTCCTTTATATCTCATCTTTTAACAAACTACACAAAAAGACAAGTGTGTTAATATTGTTTGGTTCAAGTGATGAGCTTGTCTAATTGACAATATAACCAGTCGAGCTGAACTATCATTCACATTGAACTAAATTAACTGGTATGCACAAAACGGTCTTGGCAAGGAATGACATTATCCGATACCGGTGTTCATTACTTAAGTTTCCACCGTTGTAGAGGGTTAATGGATTCAGGAACTTTCATCTCCAGTTTGTAACACAAGATTTCATAAAAAGAGATGTCATCATTTTTTTTCTCTGAGTCAGACTTTATTTCAGTCATTAGCTTAAAATGCTTTTCATTTGATAGTATAAGTAGGCAAAGTGTTAGAGCCATGGTAGGCAAACTGAATCAACATTTTGAAAATTCCCGTCAGTCAATAGTTTAAAACCAAAATGTTATTGTAATCGTCAGAAATATTATGATTTATTGGCCATTATTTTTATTCATTTTTTAAATTTTACTGTTTGACCACCAATAATGTGTAATTAAGGGGCCGATTAATCATTGAAAATAATTTAATCATTAAAACAATGTAATCATTAAAATTTTTTAAAGATTAATTGAGAAATTAATCATTAATTTCTACAGCCCTAGTTTTAAGATTTATGATTTTTAATCGAGGTTATAAACAATGCTGTATTGTATTAACCATTATGCCGTTCTCCCTAGAGAACCTCGGAGTGTAGCTGTCTATAAAGGTGTGAGCTGTTTTGATTTCTGTGTTCGTGCTAATATCATAGCAACTGGTGGAGTGGATAAAGTGATTCGACTGTGGCACCCTCATATTTTCTCTAGGCCATCTGGTATACTTTTTTTTTAAAAACAGCTTTTTATTTCTAAAAGACCCATTCCTATTGAACAACTTATTATTTTTTTATTTTTTAAAATTAAAGCTCTGCAAGAAAGAAGCATTTGAAAGATATATAATAAAAGTTCATTTAAAAAGAATTAGATAACTAAGAACAAATCATATTTTCATAAATAAATCATGTCTTATTTATATAATTTAATCAAAAGGTTTCTTAATAAAGCACTATTAAATAATCTGAATGAACAAACATAATTATATTACAATTTATTAATTTAATAATGTCTTTTCATGCCTGTTGAGGAACCACCTTTGCCTTTAGCCTTGAAGCTTCAAATTAAATAATTTCTTCTTCTTTCTCTTTTGACACTCTGTTAATCCTATCTTATCTGATGCAGAAAATCCATATTATTTTTGGATAGAGAGCTCCTTTGCCTTTGGCACTAATAAAAAAAAATAGTTTTATAAATTGTATGTATAAATTAGAAAGTAAGAGCTTAACAGCTTTAACACTTAGCAAAAATAACATTGTTTATTTTTATCACTGACAAACACTGATTATTTTTGTGTACTAATTTCAAGGAAAACTTACTGGCCATCTCTTTACCATTATTGATATTGTTGTTAATGAGACTGATCAACACATCATTAGTTTGTCTTCTTCCAGAGTTTTCAGAATATGGGATATTCACACACTCACATGTCTGCAGGTTAGTTACTGGAGGCATCAATTATAATTTTAGATTTCAGTACTTGTTTGCTTAAATATAGGCTTTTTTCTGTATCAAAGACATGATAATGGGTTTCAGAAAGGAAGCGATTTGTATAAGTGTTTTCACGAATATTTAGCTTAATAATATATTTTTAAAAAAGAATGTTTGAAACAAAAAGTAATGAAAATTTTCAGTTTTTTCATACATTTTTTTACTTTCCTTAATTAGGCCAATTAATTAGTGAGGGACTTAATATTTATGTTAATATTATGTTTTTGAATAAAAAAATCAATAAAACATTATTAAAGTTTTTGTTTTTGTTGTAAAGGTTTTCACTGACAATGAAGATAGACCAGGGGACAAAAGAATTTATTCCATTACTTTTGATGACAGAAATGGGCTACTCTTGTCAGGTATATTGAGTATTGAATGTTTGACTAAAAAATGAAAGTTTACAAAATGTTAAAAAGAATTTGATTTTAAAAAAATCAGTTTTGTTAGCTTTCCTTATATAAATAATTTTATTATTAGGCTCCAGTGTTGTTGACAGCTGGCCATTGTCTCGGACTATCAAAGAACCAGCACCAGTCCCACTGACGCATGACCGTCCTATTGTATTAGTAAGTGACTTGTAGTTACCTGAAGCCATATCCACTCCTCTCTATTAGCATTCAATCATCTGTAATATATATACCAATTCTTGTTGGATAAAGTTAAAGCTAGAACTATTAAATTTTGTCCAGCCTACCTCATCATTTTTTCTCTTGTTCTGTCTGTATAATATTTTAAAAGTAAATAAATTTGTTGTTGTTGAAATGTTACTTCTTTCAATAACAATTTTATTCGGTTACACTGATTTAATTATTAACATTTTCTTAGGAACAAACATTAAAAATAAAGTTATTAATCCTCATTGCGCCAGATTGTTCATAGTTTTTTGTTTACTATGTTAGAAATTAAATGAATATTCATTTTTTTTTTATGGAACTAAAGATGCTGCTCAACAAAGAATTTAACCAACTTGTATCAGTTTGCACAGAGCCAGTTCTAAAGGTATATATATATAAAAGGACATTAAGTTGTGAAATGTCAATAGTATGTCAAATGTATGTTAAAAGTCTAATATTTAAATACATTTAATATTTTTTGATATTAAAAAAGGTTTATACTCCAGTTCCTATCCAAAAGAAGAAAAATAGCTACTCATATTTTTTTAAAATCATTTTGAATAAGATTATCTTTGTATAGATGTAAAAGAATTTTTTTTCTTTAAAAAAAAACCACTTAAAAACATTGAGAAAAAAAAATATTTTAAATTACTTACGTCTAGAATGGAATCATATTCTATAACATAATTGCTCTTTTTAAATTCATTTCTGAAGGTATGGGAAGTGGAAAATGGCAAGTTGGTCTATTGTATAGCAGATCCTCATGGGTCATCTACAGAAGTTACAGCTTTGACATGGGATGTTACTGGTTATAGACTCATAACAGGGGCCTTTGATGGTAAATTTTACAAAATGATGGTTTTTATGGTATTGATTATACTTTAAAAAAAATGAAAAGTGGGCGTTTTTTGATGATATAAACCATGTGTTGTTATTAATGTAACACATAGTGTGTGGATGATAATGTAAAGCTGTGTTATGTGTTATAAGACTATGCTTAGATTTGGAGATCATCACATCTGATACAAAAAATCTCAAATCTTAAATATATCTCTTTTCAAAATGATTTTGTTTTTGCTGACAATCATCTTGAGTAATTCATTAAACTTTTTATTCTACAAAAACACTATAATAAACACATTCTGATTTTGTAGGGTCCTTAAAAATATGGGACTTTGGGTCAGGCCAGATGGTTAAGGCAAAAATGACCATGACTTCAGCTGTAAACAATGACCACAACATAACATCTTTAGTATGTACTAGAAATCTTAATGACAATATTATCATTGCAAATACAAAGAGGAAAATTCAGATCTTTTTGGTAAGTAGTTTCTGAACAACTAGACAAATATAAATAAGCTTTAAATTAATATTTAAAAAAAAAAAAAAAAAAAAAATCTGGATTAAATTTTTAAGTTAAAAGCAAATTTCCCTTTGTGTCTATGACTTTTGGGTTTTGTTAGTTAAAAACTAAATGTTGCGTTTATCTCTTTCAACTAAAAATCCCCCCCTGCCTTGTTCTGATATTCTTGTTAAGATTAAGTGGATGTCATATTTTGGGTACAAATAATTAATTCCTCAAAAATGATTTCTAATCGATATCTAGGATGCTCATGGCAGTAATAGGCTGGTGCTTGTTCAAGAGTTGGCAAATTTGTTTATGCTTCCCAAAGATATTGGATTTGTTGAAAACGTCACAGCAGATGATCTCTTCCAAGCCAGGACATCAAGTCAGATTGACCAGACAGCTTCAAGTGTTGTTAACAAATCATTTGATGATGAAAGTAAAACTCCCAAGCCTGGTACAGAACTAACAGATTTTAGTCGAAGCTTATCAAGTAAAAAAAGTTCATATCTTCAGACAGGACTTTTGCCACACATAAAAATCCCTCAGGTACGAAGATTCGTGACATTTTCAGGGAAACTTTGTCATTAAGAACAAGCACAAATAGTCATTTCCCCCAGGCTATTGTTGCTTCAATATATGGTATTGATGCCTTTTATAAGAGAGTATCAATATTAACAGCAAAAAACCTCCTTGTTTGTTGCTCCTTTTAAATAGAACCATGAATATTTTTTCATGATTTTGTAAATTGTAATTTGATAGAAATCAGAATTTAAATTTGCTTAAAATTTATGTAATGCTGATAAAAAGATAAAAATAAAATAAAATTGGTTTAAAATATTTTTTTACAGCCATCAACTGATTTGGATCATGAACTTTCCTGCATGACACTTATCTTTTCTCCCATTGTGGCATCAGGTTGTTACAATGGAGACATAGTTATTTGGGATACAGAACGAATGACTTTACAAAATGTGTAAGTATTTTCTAAACCGTGATTGCATACAAAGAAAACAAATTTGTTCAGTAACTTTCATATGGTTAATTATAGGTTTTGGAAATATTCAAAACCAAAAATAGAGTAGAGAGTAACTTGAGAATAGTTGAAATTGTTGTGGTATTTAAATTAACAATTGTTTCCCCATATGAATAATTTCAATTGGTCATAAAGTAAAATTAATTTTTTTATAAGTTTAGAATAAAAAGATCATTGTCAGCATAACTGGTTTATTATTATTTTATTTTTAGACTTATGTTGCCTAATCGCATCAAGCAGGAAACATCTGTTGGTAACAGCAAAAAAGAGCAAAAAGTCAACCAAATTGTTGTTATAAAATACAGAATGCGGAAGTAATTATTTAAGTATTTCAAATATTTTTTGTAAGGTCTTTAATTTTTATTTAAGTAATTATTCTTATTTACAAACTAAAGAACTTTGTGTATCATCTCTAGTCAAATTTATTATAAATTTAAAAGAGTAAAGTGGTTAAAATTAGTTGTCATTTTTGGTGGGGTTATTCAAATAGAAAGCAAGCACTTTAAAAGAAAAATGAATCCCTGTCTTTCATAAGGTTCTCTCTTATTGTAGGGGTCTGCAAACTACAACTTCCTAGATGTATAATACACATTTCAATTTTCATTGTCAACACAAGTGCAAATCATACTTAATGTGTTTGAAAATTTAAAAATGATAAATTAAAAGTAAATATAAAATTAAAAAAAAAATTTGTTAAGTTTTTGTTCATTTTTTGTAAATTTTTAAATGAGTATCATAAACTGAACCTGTAAAACTAAAACACCTGTTTATTATCTATCAAGCTATTATATAATATATTCTGAGTGTTAAAATTAATTTTTAGATAAACTGTCTTTAAATTGAATAGCAATTTGTAATCCTATAACTATACTAAAGACATACTGAAAGATTATTCCATTTCATGACTAACATGGTCCCTATATCAGTTCTAAAAATATTATTGTGACATTCCAGTCATAGGCAAAGTACTATTCAACAGACAGCTGAAGCTTTGTCAGCATCTCTTACCAAGCATAGATCTAGACGGTCTGGGGTAGTGGAAAATGTCCAGTTTGAGCTATCACAAGTAAGTGAATGAACAATCATAGTTCTCAAATTAATTGATTGTTTTAAAATCGAAGTTCAATTTTCTGTCAAAACATTACAAATGTACAAAAGAACTTAGAAGTACAAAAATTAGGGCTGGTAAAGATTAATATAAATTTAATCGTTAACATTTGAAAAATTAACGATTAATTTCATGAAATAATCGTCAATTATGAATAAAGCCAAACACCTCAAGGGAACTAACAAAAACAGTTAATTGACATTTTTCGTTTTATTTAGTTATTTCCCATGTCTCATATTTTGAACTTTTAAAACTGCTATGGACTGTTGTACTATGTTCCTCAGCGATACAGATCCTGTGATCTGGGCTATTATATTGTTTATTAATTATTTTATAATAAATTGAAAAAAGAAATTATAATATTTTCTTAAATTTTGATATATTTTTTATATTTATCAAAATTTAATTAATAAAATTTTAAATGATTAATTGAGAAATTAATCTCTAATTTCCGCAGCCCCCCCCCCCTCCAAAATATTCATTATTTTCATCATTTCATATATAAAAATATAAAGTTGTTAAGGAGATTCTATAAATAATATTTCTGTTTGTTCTTGAATTTGATGCTAACATACTTTATGTAAATAGCATTTCCTATAATGTCATATATTGGTTAACATTATTAACACTAAGGTTATCAACTTGCTTGAGAGTGTAATTTTTCTGACTATAATAAATAGAAAAAAGTTTGGTACTTTAAATTATAAATGCGTCCGTTAATACAAAATGCTACATTTCTATTTCTGCAATTGAAAATCTGCTCTAGGTTGGCAGTACCCCTTCTCATCTACAACAAAACATTCCTCAAATACATGAAGAACAAGTTGAACATGTCAAAGATATAGCACAACAATCTGAAATGAACATCAGTATGAAAGAAAACGATAAATTGACAGATATAAAAGAAGCAACAATACATATGGATGAATCAGATGCCGCCAAGGGTATATTTTATGAAATAAAACACTTAAACTTTAATTAATTTAAAAATGAAAATATTAACTAATTTCTCCACTATTAACCCTGAAATGCATTATAACTAATTGATAATTAATTATTTAACATGAAAAAGTACATTTATTACAAACCTAAGTTATTAGATACAACATACGTTTTTCAAATAAAAACATTTAAAACAGATTTATTTACCTACACCTTGGAAACTGTTTAGCTATTGATAAAAGAGAATTTCAAAAAGAAACTTAAATGTTATAAAAAATAAAATATGCTGAGAGAAAATTAAAAAAAATTATATGCACAATCTTTAGCAATGATTTTGTTATTAGCAAGGGGTTTAAATTTATAAGCATTTGACTTGATTGAATTCATTAATTTTATTGGCCCTATTTTGTTGTTTATTAAAAAGTTTTCTATTTAAAAAAAATCAATATGCATTACATTGTTTTCTTAAAGATTAAACTTAAAAATATTTTCAGGCAGAAATAAGTAATGAGGATACAGTCTCTGAAAAATTATCATTTAGTTACTTTAAGAAATGCAAATAAAAAATAACACTTAGTAATCTATTTATGGAAAGTTCAAAAAAGGAAAATACAACTATTTTTCATTACCATTGATTTCAGAATCAAAGGGATCTGAGTATCAAAGTTTAAGAGCATCTGGAAGAAAAAAATCATCAAGATCATTTAGAGAAACAAGGTCTACGCTTGATTCTTATTCAAAATCTCCAGGCATCAGTTATGAAATAGTTCTTGCTTCTGCTCACAATGATGGCTACATCAGATTCTGGAGTCTTGCAGTGAGTGTGACATTTTTATAAATTATGTATTTTGCGCATGTAGTCTGACTGGGGCTCGGTGGTCGAATAGCATGCCCGCTCTGCTGGCGCACCGATGGTCATAGGTTCAGATACTGTGAAGGCAGGGATTTACTCGAGGAGCCAAGGGTGTCCCTAATTCTTGCCTGCTCCAAATGGGTACCTAACACTAGTTAACGAAACAAAGGCAGGTCGGTAATGCATGGAACTTTATTGCCGTGACCTGTGAATATCACATCACTTGCCAATAGACCGGCATGGTCTGTGGACACAATAGTCTTTTGTATAGAAGGAGGATCTGTATTGATAAGACGTATTGATAAGACAAGGCAAAATGGAATGCAAAGTCAAAACTAAGAAGATGGACAGAGCAAGTACATCTGTCTCATATGCATTGTTATTTAGGGTACCACAATAGGTTATTGATAAGCTAATGGGTTTAAGAATAATAATAATCCCTGTTCAGTCCATGGTGGACTATGGGGCAAGTGAAGTAACGTTCACAAGTTTTATTAGCCACCATGAATGAGCAAGGGATTGTGTGGTTAGCACAATGCCCCGAGGCCTTGCCAGCACTGAGGCTTGAACCTGTGACTCTCTTTAGCGTTGGCTCAGCAGTCCAGCTTGCTACAGCTAGACCACCTTAAGAATGGAGTAATGAATCATCTTGTCCCTAGTGCGAAACAATTAAGATATTACAGCAACAGAATGTCAAATATATCATTAAAATTTGTTCTTATTGATCTATGGTTATGAATCATCATACATGACTCTTAGGATTTAACATTGGCTAAAATACAGTCAGATAGATATGTAAAAAAAACAAAAAAACTCAAACACAAAATAATTTTTAAAAATAATTAAATCAATTTCCATTAAATAACAATAACAAGGAAAATCTATTTTATTACACAAAAGAAAAAAAAAATTTATTATAAATTGCTATAATTTGATCTAATACTTTTCTAAAAATAAAATAAATCATTGAGAAATTTTATTAATTTATACAAAAGGGAGAGCTGCTGATTCAGGTCTCAACATTATCACCCAAATCTGGATCTCCAATAACAGCCTTGTGTTACAATGAACACACACAAACTTTAGTTGCTGGAGACACAAGTGAGATGTTTGACATTTACAATTTTTTCTTACGCCTTACGTCTTTCAAACCTCATTCTCAACATTGTCCATTTGGGCATGTAGTGCTTGTATCTAATATGAATTATGCATAGCCAACATTTCACTGAATTTTATTTCTCAAGGATTAAAAGGAAAATTTAATTTTGTTACTACTTTAAATCAATACAAATTTGTAAGAATAAAGAAACTATTTTCTGCATAATCCTCTTCTAATAAAGATCCCCCCCCCCTGATTTTTACTGCTTAATTAATAATGTCAATCTCTTTAAAAAAAAACATTTTCTGTCAACAATAATTTCAATTTTATAATATTTCTATTGTAAATAGAAGGCTATATTACTGTTTTTGACACAAAAAGATTACTACAAGACCATAAAAAGCTAGATTCAGTAAGTAATATATTCTAATATTCAATTTCCGTTGTTCTTGAATGTATTTATTATTATTAATCAAACAAATGTGTAGAAATCATTTAGTAAGCAATTACTACTTTATATTAATTTGTGTAAAAAAAGTATATATTGTTATATTTTGTATTCCAGTAAACACACACACACACACAACACACACACACACACAAAATGAAATAAAAATAAAAAACTTAGTTTGCTTTAAAATTAATTTGAAATTTTAAATATTGATGATGCAAATAGAGAATGCTATTATAAAATAGTTTCAGATTCATATGATTGCTTATTTAAATATATTTTTAGTAGTATTATTTTAAAATATAAAACTTACTTTAAAATAAATAATTCTTTGATTAAAAAACTAAAATCTCCCTTGTTATTTCAGAAAATTGTGAAACAGAAACTCTGCTGGAGAGCCCATACAACAACCATTGTTTCCATGGTTACAGAAGATGCTACCAGTAAAATTATGTCTACATCTTCGGATGGTTCAATTAGGTAAATTGATAAATTAATATTAGTGGAAGCAAACACAAATTCATTAACTAATAATTGTTCTTATTAATAGACAATTTGATACTTTGATGTCACCAACTTACTACTTGGTCAATGAAATAACATCTAAATTTCTAGCAAAAACTTGTTTTGTTTGCAAAGAATAAGTTCTGATTGTGCTTTGGCAAATAATTTTTATTTAGATTTTAAGATTTCATCTGTGTCAAGAGTTCCTGATTGTAGAAATAATATTTAACAATTATTATTTCAAATTATTAAAAATGATATAAAAAGAACTGTCATAGTTTAATATGTTAGGAGGTAATTATTTAAAAAAAGATCACATATGACTTTATTAAGAGTAATAACATTGGATTGGCAGAAGAGAAGTTCTAGTTCTAATTCTAATGCATTAAAATTATTTTAGGCATTCTTTTACTGTTTTACTAATTCAAAACTTTTTTTAAGTTACAAATTTTGGCTTTGTAATTAAAAAAAAAATTACATTAAAAAAAAAATGAACCCATAACCAAAGGCTAAATTTTAAATATTTTTGCATTCCAGAGTTTGGTGGGCAAATGATGGAACTTTTATTGGATACTTTGGTCAACAAAAACCATTTGGTTTTCCCACTGATGATGATAAGGAAGACTTTCTTTTGCCCTTTGATATCACTGAGGTGTTTGATTTATTATTATTTTTTTTACTTAACTCTCATTACTCTCAATTACTTTTATTATTACAATTAAATTACACACAGAAGTAAGAAATTAAAAAACTGAAAAATGAAAGAAGCCTGATTTTAAAAATATAGAAGTCTGTAACTACAAAAATACAAATTAAATTATAAAGAAATCTTTCAAATTGTGTAGTGATAATGAAAATGATTCTTTAACATTGCAGGGTCCAATACTACCAGTAGAAAGAAAAGCTCCACCTCAAAAACCTAAAATAATCCAGAAATTTGAATTTCCTCTTATATTTTCGCCTGAAAGGTAAATAATAAAAATCCTTGTAAATAATTATCAACTCCCACCAATTTTTATTTTATAAGCATTTCAAATTCAAGATGTGTGATGAGTTTTTCAAAGCTGTGTTTACCTAAGGAAAAGTTATTGCCCTTGTATAACTTGTCTTGAGGATCTCCTCATGTAGATAACATTGCCATTGTGTTGTTTAAGTAGAAATGAGGAAAATATAGCTGCTCACTGCTAATCAATAAATTTTGTGTGATACATAATAATATAGGTGGATACCATTAGGAAACTCTAGTGACAAAGATTGGAAGCATGGTGGCATCACTCAAGATGGAGAGAAAAAGTTTTTTGAAGCACTCATCAAACCAAAGGTAGAAATAGATAATAATAATAATAATAATAAAACGTATTTTTATCTGGAGTAAGTTATGCAAACTATACAATATCTAATGTCACTTTTTGTTTTTAGTAGGAGCAGTGAGAATTTTAATTAAAAAAGACCTGTTATGACTCTAATGGATTTGACACTCAAATACATATTTAAATTGATGGTTTCAGGCTTATAACACTCATTTGGATGGTTCCATAACGGCAGATAAAGAATCCGGGGCTGTGTTTCGGGCACTTCCAGTCTATCGTGTGAGTAGAAAACACTTCTGTTTAAAAGGAAGAACTCTGTATGTAATATTTAGTAATTAGTAATATGTAATAAAATGTATGTACTAAATTAAGATAGAAACAATTCCATGCTATTTAAAGAAATTTAAGTTACCTTTGCATGTTAAGAAAGAGACAACTGTTTACTGGATAAAAAAAAATTTAATTGTAATTTAAAGTTATTTCTGTGTTTTTTTCTTAAGGTTGTAACCCCAGAAACATTGAAAAAAAGAAATATTATTATGAGAATTACAGAGGTGCAGAAAAGTATGGCATCTTTAGGACCACGTCAACTGCTGACAAAAGTAAATAATTTATTTTGGTACATGGGTCAAGTTTAGAAAGCAAAAACAAGAAAAACAAATTGAAACTGGTTTTAAGTTTTAAGGGTAGTGAAGTATTTTTAAGCATACGTTTTAATGAAAAACACACTAACGGATCCAACTTTTTAACTCAGTGCTTCTTACTTTATGTTGTTATTATTGATTTCATATAAAAACATATTTTTTTTAGTTATTGTATATGTTAATTTAATGAGGAGAGATTTTGTTAATTTATCTTAATTGAATCAGTAAGTAAGTATTAAATTGTTAAAATTATTGTTCACTTAATCATTGAAAAGATTTATGAAAATGAAGATCAGAAAACCTTTTTACTGATGTCATCATGTTCCATTTTTTTTTTGCAGACAAACAAGGGTAAACACAAAGATATGGGAAATCTTCCAACTTTGGCTTCAATGATGAACTCTTTAAGTTGACATATTTCTTGGCTTGGATTAAACTTCTAATAGAGTTTTCTCCTTTTAAGAAAATGAATTTACCACATAAGACACCAAAAGCAACAACCTTTCATTCTTTGTTTTGTTATGACTTATGTTAAGTTTAATTTGTAGTTTTATATAGGTTTGTGTTCGTATTTATTTAAAATATTTTCATCTATAATTTATAAATTGTGCATAACTTTATTTTAGAGATTATCTTTGAAAAGGCACATAACTTTATTTTAGAGATTATCTTTGAAAAGGCACATAACTTTATTTTAGAGATTATCTTTGAAAAGGCACATATCTTTATTTTAGAGATTATCTTTGAAAAGGCACATATCTTTAGAAATATTATGGATTATTCAATATCTGAAAATGTATTTTAAATTTGAAGCTATAAAAACAACAGAATTGCTGATAAGTCATTTTCTTTCATGTCTCTTCAATGTTTTGGTTTTTATATCAACTTAGTTAAAATTAATATTTTCAAATCTTAAAAAGCTTCAATTTTTGTTAATCAAAGATATTAAGATTTTCTTTTCTAGAATTATTTGTGTAAGAGATTGTAATTTCTGTAAATAAACATAACTTATTTATTATCTGAATGCATAATTTAAAAAAATTAGAGAATGAAATATATTTACAAGTTCTAAAAAAGAATACACCTCAAAGATTTTAGATAAGAAAAGGTCACTTACATTCTGTTATTGCACTGTCAAAATCAACTGCTTATATCCCCAATCCTGATTATAAAAATTGCGAAGCTAAATGTGTCATTTAGCGATTCCCAAAAGGCAGCTCAGAACCGTGACACTTGGCATGAGATAGTGCGCAGCTCAAAATGGTGCCCCAACGACCCAGCGTCGGGTTAAGGGACAGTTCAGTTCAGTTCAGTAAATGTGTCAAAACGATAAGATTTATATTTTGAGTGAATTGTAGAATTGTAGTATGAAATGACATACCCAAAAGTGTTTCTTGACTTTTGAAATATTTAAATCAGTTTTGGTTAAATTTTTATGATTGTTTGTGTAAAACAAAATGAAAGTGAAAACTTATGTATCAATTTAATCTCTCAATTTACTTATCCATGTAAACTAATAAAATCCCCTTTTGAAATTATTTCGTTTTGGTAAATTAATTTTAAAAATAATTTTAATTGTGTAACAATAAATGATTCCATACTTTTTCTCTTTGGTAAATTTACATAAAGTAGAGAAGTTTGTCAAAATCTTGTTAGCTCCTTGTGATTTTATTTTCATTTCTTCTCACTATAAGACATGGGAAGGATGGGAACACATTTCTTCAGTATTAATGCTTTTTATTCTTAAATTATATATAATAGTTTTACCGCTCTTTAAATTTTATCTTTGGTTAAAAAATATAAATCTATATATATAGTATAGAGGAAAAAAAAGAAAAAGAAAACAAACTGAATCACAGAATGGCAACTGATGTAAGCAAAGCTAATTTTTAATGATGAGTTAGCTCCCCTTATCGCACCGAGTACGCTTTCTATACACAAGATTTAGGGACAAGGCCAGAGATTTCATTCAAATCCAACATATTTTTAATTACTGAATAATAAAATAACTGGAGTCGACTATCAAACATATCACAGGTCACAGGTCAAACTATATGTACATCATATGGTGTGATCATAACATCAACATTGCGCATCGTAAATAGCGGAATCTAAAAATAAATAAATTCAACGTTCATTTGCTAGAAGTGGATTTATTTAAATGTGGGAAAAAATCTGGGCATGACTAAACAAGGCTAAGCTAGCGTACTTGGAGAGGCATCATTATATTAATTATGGAGCTAAGGCAAGAGAAAATACCCGAGAGCTTAAGAAAAAAATATTGTTGCTTCTGCAAGTTTTGACATAAATTTTTCATTAGCAGCTTCAAATTTCTTTCTTTCTTCTTTTTTTTTTGTGTGGGTATAAGTGAATTTCTACCAGAAATTTAAAATAACCATTTCTTTTACTTTCAAGAAAATTGAAGTCTAAAATTTAAAATACATACACCTTTTTAAACTCAAAAAGCTAAACTATTTTTCCCATTTTGTTCACAAATATTTCCAAGATGTAAAAGACACTGGATGCCTTGGTGGGTTGGTTTTCAAATATCTCTGTTCTTTATTTCCAGGCAAAGCTCTCTTTATCTGGGGAAATAGAAACAGAGACCTAATAAATATCTTGTAACAAACGCGATTTATAAAACGTATTTAAAAGTAATGTAAAAGAACATTTGAAGTCTAAGACTTAGAGCAGTTCATTAAAAACAAGAACGTGCCATTCTAAATCTCATATTATAATTAGGCTCTGAAACTATGAGCTTGCAGACGATGTTTGATTTAAAGCACAGTAACGCTCAGAACTCAATGTAAATATAAAGCATATTTTTAGGTTCTTTCTTTTTTTTTGTGTGAGGGAAAAAAGGAATTTGATTTTAATGTTAGACAATCCCAGATGTTTTTTTTTCAGGCCACATCCAATTCCAGATTCTACATTGTAATTTTGGGGATTGAATTTGGTGTCTTGCCTTCTTTATTAAAAAAATGTAAGAAGAAGCAGAGGCTTATATGCTTAACTGAATGGATTACAAAGACTTTCTGTGCTTATCGGGCTGATAATGTTTGTCCACGTGACTTAAAGGTCATGAAAATGGAGATATTTAACAAAGCAAAAGAAAAAAAAGATTGGCATTAAAAACAAATCCTTGAATTTAAAAAGTCTAGATCACTACCAATAAGAAACTAATACTAACTTATATTTTCGCCGAAATGTCTCATATTTGTCTCTTTTTTGCCGTAACAATATTATAGATAATTTCCAATTTCAAGTTTTTTGTAAAACCAGTTCAACACTGCTGTAGGCTTTCTTTTTGTGGATTGGTTGGTTTAGAAAAAAAAAAAAAAGGGGGGGGGGAGAATTATCAAGTCATTTCTTGATTAATCAATTTAGGTCAAATGTCGCCCCTCAATGTAAAGAGATGTACGCCACTATAAGTAATGGCATACACATGTCATATTCCCGGGCAATGTTTTTAATTTGTATAGAGTGCTATCAAATATCACCACCTATTTTAACATATCATGTATCCCCCATAAAAAGTAGGAGGATCAATCAAAAAACAAAAAAGAATAAACGAGTGACGCGATTGATTTATAACATACATTAATTAAATAAAAGTGATCCTGAAAAAAAAAAAGAGGCACAACGAAACAACGCACATGACTAATCTTTTATCGAACTTACAAAACACAAGAAGTATTCGAGGAATTGAAATATCTTAGCTGCGATGCTTTATTCAAAGAGGCATCAAGAAGATCGTGAAAATTTGGGACAGTGTAAAGGAAAGGGAGGTACAGTGGAGGGGATGGTAGAGAGACTAGCGTCAACTGGTGAAAGAAAACATGACAACCCACGACTTCACCTACTGGAGTTATGTTGGGGAACAGAATTGAGGCAAAATGTGATGTATATCCCAAATTCATCTATTTTATTTATGTGTTAGTCTGAAAAATATTTATTTTACCATTTTCAATACACGTTTTGAATGTAAAATGCCCTCCCCCGGATGGTCGAGCCTGGTCTCATATTTACTTCTGTTTTAAAGCCAAAAGTCCTGTTACCTAACACGAAATCTTAAACTGTGTGACCGGTCCCCTCACCTGATCTATTCTTGCCTCTCGGTCGGCCGCCTCCATGGGTCTACTGAGCTGGCATTGGGTTAGCTGTGGTGGTGTTTTGCTTTTCTGCAATGGGCTTGTCTCCACCTTTGTCTCTCGAGTGGTGACGATGGTGGTGGTGGTGATGGTGATGGTGGTGGTAGTGGTGGCTGTGGTGGTTGTTCTTGCCCTCGTTAGCCAAATCACCTGCAAGTTGGCCAGAGAAGAGTGCATTGTGGTAAAAAAGCAGATTTTGTATCTTCATATTTATATATTGAGATAATTGTTGGAAAATATCCGCTGGGCTTTAACAAAATTTGAAGTCTCTGCAGCGGGAGTCATAACATTTAAAAAAATAAAAAATAAATATCATTCCAAGTTAACATCACACGCGTTAGTTAATTAATTTAAGCTCCAGTTGATTAATAAAATAACCAGTCGACAGGATCAGGGAAAGTGACATCGCGTGACTTGATTGTTGGATCTCCTGTAAAATATTAAATGATATCACGCGTCTACCAACCAGGTAAAATTAGACTCATCAGGAAATTGTTTCGTCCGCTCGGAGTTATCAGTTTCATAAATCAGAGTGAGGGGGCGATCGTTAGCAAGGGCACGAATTCAAATGTGTAGCTTCGCCCCCCATTTTAATATTTAATATTATGTGTTATTCGAGCTCATTGGCTGAGCGATGACTGCATCAGTATGGCTGTTAGGACACGCCCCTTATCATTGCTACACTTGTGAAGATTTTCCGAAAAACTTTCTGCCTAGCTGACGAATATTTCTCATCTCTCAGAGTAAGGCATGTCATGGCGTCTGTTGAAAAGATGAAGGAATGAGACTCTCCAAACTGACGAGGCATCCAACTCACCAACAGTCACCAACACTCACTAACAGTCACCAACAATCACCAACACTCACCAAAAGTCACCAACACTCACCAACACTCACCAACACTCACTAACTCTCACCAACAGTCACCAACACTCACCTAGTTTAGCTTCAATTTGCTGCGCTGAGTCCATCCATCGGTTCCTCATCACTCTGTGGATATCAGGTCTCATCTGAAAGTCGTGGGTGAAAAGCTTCAGTACCAGACTTTTTTCCTCGCTTGTGACCTGCACAGAGGTTTCATAATTAGTGACTTTGGTGGATGAAATCAAACACGGACACTTGCCGTCGATTTCGATGAAATCGCGGACATAACAAACAACAAGAGCAATAAAACTAAATTAAACATAATGAACGCATGTTTATCTTTTGAAAATGCAATTAGAAAACTCACAGAGATATCACATGTATATAAACAACGTATTGTTCTTTGAATTTCTTTTGAAGCACCAAAATCTTATTTAAAAAAAAAAGAAAGAAAAAATTAAAATGTATTCTTATTTTGTTAAAAAAATTTAAAGCCGTAAGTAAAGTTTCATTGATCCGTGGAAACACTTTCTTTATTCAGTAAATGTTAGTCAGAGACAAGCATCTACATATTTTAAAAACTTCAAACTAAATAAAATTAAAATTCTTGGAGCTTTAGAATCCATACGCATACATCAACGTGTTTGGATTTTAAAAATTTCTAATTGGGAAAACCCATTAACTTTCAAAGTTTTTAAAACGACTACCCCCCCCCCCAGCTTAGATAAATATACGATTCGAATTTAAAAAAAATAAAAATAAAAAAAGACGAATATTATTCATAAGCTTAGGGTTCACTCGGACAGATGTAGATGTTATAGAAGAAATAAATCTTCCACAAAACTACGACAAATATAATTATACCCAACGCGGAAGTAAACTGAAAACTCACCCGTTTGTACTTCTGCCAAGGGAACTCCAACTTTTTCTGCTCCTCTAGTACGCCGCTGTTGCCACGACTCTCATCAAAAGGCATTTTGCCTGTGACGAAGATGTACAAGATGACACCTATGGCCCACATGTCCGCTTTCTTTGGGTCATACGGCTCGCCCTTCAGTATCTCTGGGGCGGCGTACGACTTGGATCCGCAATATGTCTGGCTCATGCTCAGTGTGCAGTCCCCCTTAACAAAGCCGAAGTCGCAGAGCTTAATATTGAAAGACTTATCTAAAAGAAGGTTCTCTAGTTTCAAATCCCGGTGCGTGATGTTCAAGTCGTGGAGGTATCGAACCGCATCGCAGAGCTGCCATGTCCATCCCTTGGCCAGATTCTCAACCAACGCGCCAACCTTTTGAATATAACGCAGCACGTCACCATTTTCAGCATACTCTAGAATCATATAGACACGGCGGCCATCGTCGAAAGCGTCCAAAACTTTTATTATGTTAGGATGGCGCAGCCCAGGCCAAATATCTAACTCGCGTGGAAGAAATTTTGTCTGAAAGTCTTTAGGCGCTTTGTTTCGATCGACGATTTTTACCGCAACAAGTGATTTTGATTTATTTAGAGATATGGCTAGCTTTACCTTCGAGTAGCTCCCATTGCCCAAAGTTTTTCTCACGAGATATCCATTTTTGGCTAGAACTGCTCGGTATGTTGGCCTGTAGGTGACCGACTCAGTTCTCGACGTGCTAGATCGCTTGACTTCAATGGGCTCGACCTCCGCCTGGATTACCTGAAGCTCATCCTCAAGCAGGCGTAGGCGCTCCCCGTCGTCTTCCATGTCAAGCTTTGCTCTTTTCGCTGGCAACATATATCTGGAGATCTACCAGCAACATTTAAACAGAAAAATATGTTTTTTTTTTCCAATTTTTAATATTTTTTTATTTTACCGTCAGCTGTCTACTGTCTAAATGGAGCAACGGGAAAGGTGTAGTCCAAAGGACACTTAGGATTATTCATCCTTTTGTCCTGATGCCACCATTGAAAAAAAACAGCAATCGGCTCAAAGGCAAAACGTGTGTTTTACTTGTTGATAGAATGACGTCATATTGATTCTGTGACGCACTTCCGAAAATTTCGAGTTGCTACATTTTTTTTTCAAAGCGTCAAACAGCACCAAAGTAAAATGAAAGCCAAACGCTGGTGATAATTTTTCCTTCTTAATCAAGTCATCGCTCCGTTTTTTTGTAACAGTCTGGCTAGCATTTACCAGGTACGTCCGGAGCGCTTTCGTCCAACACAGAGTTTGCGATTGACGACGGACAATGACCGGATCTGTGGTGAAAGAGTTCGCAACTTCTGACGATGAGGTATACTTGAAGAAACTCGGTTACAGTATAGGGACGACAATTGGCGAAGGATCCTACGCCAAAGTGAAGAGCGCGTACAGTGACAAATTGCAAAAAAGGGTAGCTATGAAAATTATAAATCGACGCAGCGCACCTAAAGATTTCAAGGAAAAATTCCTGCCGCGGGAGTTGAAATGCATGAAAGCTGTCAACCACGTTAACGTTATAAAGCTGTATGAGATTATAGAGTTCGAGCAGAAGGTAAGTGAATAAGAAGGGGCAGTGGCGTCACTAGGGGGTGCGGTGGGGGCGGGACGCCCCGGGTGACACCTTCAGGGGGGTGACACCAGAATGTAAAATTCTATATGTTCCCGTTATTTATCACTGGAAAACTCGGAGTATTTCTATGGGTTAAATCGTGAGGGGGTGACACCTTCAGCTACCGCCCCGGGTGACACCAACCCTAGTGACGCCTCTGAGGAGGGGAGATCAGTTATTTAATGATTAATGTATTTGTACTATATAGTTAACATCTTGCTCTTAATGCACGGTAGTTAGCAACATCGTCCTTAGTGTACGGTAGAAATCCTATTTACTTATCACATCATCTTAAGCAACTGTAGCTAACACAATAACTAACCAAATTAAAATATTCGTAGGCGCCCTCAGACATGACATCGAATTGGGTTTTCTCCATAATCGCAACTAATACTAATACTACTTATTGATTAAAATGCCCAATGAACTTAAGCTACTGCATTACAGAACATAAAGCAATGACAAATATCCTTGAGGATGCAATCTGATTGAAATAATTTTTGTATTTATTTCTTAACATTTTAAGAAATTAAATTGAAAGGATGGACTCATTAAGAAGTTTCCGTTGATATATCTGCTGATTACTCAACTTATTTCCCCCGGGGATAAATGTTTGCACAAGTATATACAACAATGGAACAATTAACAATATTTCCCCAGGTCTATATAGTGATGGAATGACTCATGACCACCTTGTTTCCCCAGGTCTATATAGTGATGGAATGACTCATGACCACCTTGTTTCCCCAGGTCTATATAGTGATGGAATGACTCATGACCACCTTGTTTCCCCAGGTCTATATAGTGATGGAGCACGCAGGTCACGGAGATCTCCTGGAATACATTAAGTTGAGAGGAGCGATACCCGAGGACAGGTGTAGGGTCATGTTCAGACAGTTGGTGGAAGCGGTTTCTTACTTGCATGGAGTACAGATTGCACACAGGTCAGTACAAGTACAGATTGTACAAATGTCAGTACAAGTACAGATTGCACACCGATCAGTACACGTACAGATTGCACACAGGTCAGTCCAAGTACAGATTGCACACAGGTCAGTACAAGTACAGATTGTACAAAGGTCAGTACAAGTACAGATTGTACAAAGGTCAGTACAAGTACAGATTGTACAAAGGTCAGTACAAATACAGATTGTACAAAGGTCAGTACAAATACAGATTGTACACAGATAAGTACAAATACAGATTGCAAAAAAGTCATTAAAAGTCTGTTTTTTTAACAAAATGATTTAAAAATTATTTTATATTTATCAAGGTATAAATTTTACGTTAAAATAAAATCATTGTTAGAAAAAAAAATTCCGCAAGAAGTGAAAGTAAGGAGAACATTAACTTTTTTCTATCCTACCTGCCATGCCCTCCATTAAATGTCAATGACACGCAGTCTCAAGGGGGTCAATAGCTACAATAACATAGAGTGCCGCCAGAGAGGTTGCTAATAGACACCATGTTGACATCAGTGGTGATTGCAAACAGAATAGGCTGCCAAATTAACAGTATCATCCCAGAGCTATGTGCCATCAAACCACTGTTGGAATTTTCACCTAATCCCAACACGAAGAGTCAACAATGTTATATCACTATATCTGTTTCTGTGGATCCATGTCAGAGGATTAAAAAAAAAAAGATGAAGACTTATAAAGAACAATTAAAGATACCAAAGCAACAGTGAGGCTTTCTTGACTTGTGACTTGTCATTGAACGATGAGGAGGTGAATAAAATTGATTACCACTCATGCTTTCCCTTTTAAAGATATAGAAAGAAAGTTTTATATTTATGGTAATAGTTTTAATTTTATAATCCCCCCACACACACAAAAATGCTGTTAACTTAAGTTTGATCACTTCTTCCGATATATTTCATTTCTTCGGGAATTTATTAATTTACGCGCAGTAACAAGCACACTTCATAAGAGTTCACTAAGATTGATTGGATCCAAGTCCGGTCGGATTTCGTGGGGTATCCATCATGAGACAGGCATAATGGTTGACTCCAACACTAGCAAAGTCTCGGCTCATTAACAATTACCTTTACGAACATTAATCCCTTTATTTATTGTCTCATTCCCAACGTTTAGTGGTATCGTAAGTATTATTGATGACCTCCTGATTTTCCATTTGATTTCACAGAGATTTGAAGTGTGAAAACTTACTCCTTGACTACCAAAACAACATCAAAGTGTCAGACTTTGGATTCTCGCGGTACTTTGAGGAGCCAGCCATCAGCAAAACGTTCTGCGGGAGTGCAGCGTACGCCGCCCCTGAAATTCTACAAGGCATTCCTTACTACATCCCTCTCCATGACATTTGGGCTATGGGAGTCATTCTTTATATAATGGTACCTTAGTAAAAGATCACGGTTTTCTGTGTTCCAATTATTTGGGCTATGGGAGTCATTCTTTACATAATGGTACCTTAGTAAAAGATCACGGTTTTCTGTGTTCCAATTATTTATATCTATCGAAGGCTTGGTTGCTCACTTAGCTTTGTTTTAAGTAAGATCAAATTTAATTAATTGTAATCATCGTCTTCGAATACTTTTAAGAATATTTATTTTCATAAGAATTGCATAGCTTCCCCATTCATAAAATAATACGTAATCTTTATTTTTTAAATCCGTGGAACACTGATTACATTTTTAAATGATCTGATCAGAAGGGAGAAAAATGACTTGTTACAAATATTAAAACCAAAAAGAATTACATTTTTTTTTCTTCAGAGATTTAGAAATAAGTATTATTAAACGCTTTTATTTAACTTGCTATGTCTCACTTTCACTTTCAGTCAAGGTTTAAATCTTGTAATCAATATTTCAACCACTTCGCGTGCTAGGATCGTACTAAATTTTGGCCTAATGTGCATTTATGATCATAAAACATGAACAAGTCAGAGCAATTTTTATTCATGGTCTCTGATTTATTGCGATTAGTTCATTTGAACTATTCTCTTCATTTCCAGTTATATTTTTACTGATATAGTTACCGTGAGCATATCTTTCTTGAGGGCAAGAGCTCTCTTTAAAAACCGTGGATTTCTAGCCTTGAGACCCAGGGCCGAGCACCTTAGTTCACATAGATTAACATTAAAATGTCTGTATTTTATTTCAAGCTTTCTTTTAATAAAACTCAATTTTTGAATGAAAATATGCATCTCAAGCAAAATGAAAATCGTCCTTTTATATAAAATGCTTTCTATACGAAGTTTAAATCGGTTATAGCTCCCTTGCAAAGCCAATGGCCTTAGACTGTACATATTTTTTTTATTGAAGGACTTGCGGTGTTTTCTTTAAAGTTTTTTTTTTGCCATTGTCATTTACAGTTTTTAAAACATCCTAAGTGTTCTAGTAATTTAACTATCCCGGGTAACAGAAAAAAATATTTATTTTGTTTACTTATGCAAACAAAAGTGTTTAGGTTAGAAAAAGTATTTTTTAACAATAAATATGACATCAAGAAACTAAGAAATAGAACATTTCTTGTACGCAACCAATTACTCACCTAAGAAAAAATTAAGATTTACTATACCACCAATCCCCATTCTCACTTTTGTTATAAAAGTACTCATATTATGATTCTTTGACCAGGTGTGCGCATCCATGCCGTATGACGATTCCAACGTTAAAAAGATGATACGAGATCAACTAGAAAAAAAAGTGACTTTCTCTAAATCCAAGCTGGTATCTAGGGAGGCGAAAGATCTTATAGGACACATTTTAGAAGTAGGTGTGACATCAAAATCTTATCACGTAGAACACTCTGCTCTTAAGATTTCATTATGTCAGACAAATCAGCTTGTTCTAGGGAACGTGATCAAATCAGCTTGTTCTAGGGAACGTGATCAAATTAGCTTGTTCTAGGGAACCTGATACACAAACCATATGTTTAGTTTTATGTTGAGTTGTTTTTTTTTATAATTGCCGTAATCACGGAGTACTCTTGCAATTTGCGAAACACAAGTTCTCTCATTTGTAACCGAAAATGTACATTGTCATGTCATCTTCTCTTGATACTAATACTAATACTAATACCATTGTATCTTTCATTCACTTACCATAAAAATTCCAATAAAATAATAAACAAATGTCTAAAAGAAAACAATGAAACAATTTTATACGCGCCTTAATGCACGATTTGTGAGAGATTCGCTCAGAATTTTGTTTGCTATCTCTCTCAACTATCCCCGTGTTTCTACTAAAATTCGTATTTGAAAAAGATGATTTTATCTTGACCTTAGAATAAAACAATTTATAGTATAAACATACTTTTAAAAGTTTACACATCTGTTATATGCCATATCTTTAGCGTTTAATTTGATATAAATTGTAGGAGAATAGCCTATTCAATTTATCAAGATTGTTTTCAAGTAGCGTACAAAACACTTAGGTGTGACGTCTAATTTTTGGAATACCATGTTATGACATTCTATGAGGCCAGAAAATATGACTGAATACCCCGCCAAGAGCTTATTTTAGACTAGATTAATGAATATCATGATTGGAGATTGCGTTAGGCAAGGCTGGATTAACGAATACAATGATTGGAGATTGTGTTAGGCAAGGCCGGACTATTGAAAACTAGATTATTGAATACCATGATTGGAGATTTTGTTAGGCTATGCTGGGTTATCGAAAACTGTGATAGTCAAGCAAGTTTGAAGTATTGAATACCTTGATAGAAGATTCCCTAACACAAGACTGGATCGTCCGAAGCTACATGGTATACAGCCCCGAGTCCCTCATCAACCAGCTTATGTTCCTTTTTACTCCAGATTTTACACGGAATATCTTTATGATGATGAATTTCTTCTATAACGCTGACACTTTCAATTTTAGCCGCTTTGGGTTCAAACACTCTATCAACTGAAAAAAAAATCTTCAAATTAAATTTTTAAAAAATATTGTTTTCATGCAATTTAAAGAAATTTTGAAGACTGTACCACAATTTTGGTGCCATCAATTCAAAGGAACGCACTCCATCCACTCTCTGGAAACTTCAGAAGGGACTGTGTGGAAAAACGCATCCCCTTTAGTGATAAATGTTCAGATGTTAATTCCTTCAAATACTTCTGCTCGTATCCATCCATACAGCCACTAGACAGTGACCGAATCTTATGAAATCTATTCGCTCAGCTACAAGAAGCCAGTGTGGATTCCTAAAATCCGTTTTGATATGTTGAGTAATTTAATTCAATTACATCGGTCTCATTTATTGCAGCCAAGGATTCTAAGATTCTAAGGATTCAATTAATGCTTGGGGTTATGACAGGAGTTATGATAAAGATAGAAGACACCATAACCTAATAGTTAAGATTTAATCAAAAGTCTCGATATGACTGAGACTGAGGTTCAGTTGTAAGAGTTGTTTGGTTCCCATGACTGAGGTTCAGCTGTCACAGTTGTTTGGTTCCCATGACTGAGGTTCAGCTGTCACAGTTGTTTGGTTCTCATGACTGATACTGAGGTTCAGCTGTCACAGTTGTTTGGTTCCCATGAATGAGGTTCAGCTGTCACAGTTGTTTGGTTCTCATGACTGAGACTGAGTTTCAGCTGTCACGGTTGTTTGGTTCTCATGACTGAGACTGAGTTTCAGCTGTCACGGTTGTTTGGTCCCCATGACCGAGACTGAGTTTCAGCTGTAAAAGTTATTTCTATGCATGTCTTATATTTTGACATCTTGACGTCTTTGTTATTAGTTTTATGCTATACACAGGAGGAAAGTCAGTGATATTGACAGCTTTTCGTTTTCTACAATGCTAATATTTTTCTAAATCTCAATCACACGTGTTGTCTAGTGGAGTTGACGTATACAAATCATGCCAACATTTATTTACATTTAGCAATTCAATCCTATAAGATTACCAAATAAGCTAGCCTGAAAAAATACATTTATATAGGAACGAATCGAATTCATGATATATGCCTTTTAATTATATAAGGTTCTGCTAAGTGAGAGGCTTTCTGGCTGGCGTGTCAAATGAGAATTTCCCGTTATTCTCTGATTCAGGTCAATGTTAAAAGACGTTACACACTCGCCAACATCATAGCCCATCCATGGATGAATCCAGACGCCCCTCCCCTCCCCGCGGAAGAATCGACACAATGAAGACCTGGTGGCCCAGTAACTATAGAAAGTAATTATCGTATAAATGAAAACTTGCGAGCTGACAAGACTGGTATCATCTTATATTCTTGTTATGTACCTTTTAATAAATATTTTATGGAGTATGTTTTCAACCATTAAGAAAAACTTGATAAAATTAAATCAAGGATCGAGGAAAAACAAAAACAAAACACTATTGAATTAATGAAATAACATCTTGCTCATAGGTACCATAATTGGCTTACTCTCTATTTTAGTCCAGTCATGTTTAATAAACATGTTATATATATATATATATAAAACTTTATCAATATTTTTAACATTCCCGTCAGTCAATAGTTATAGACCAAAATGTTCGTGTGATCGTCAGAAAATTTACTATTTACGGGCCGCTATTTTGTAAATTATTTTTTAAAACTACTTTTGACTTTCAAAAATTTGTAAGTGACAGGTCGATTAATCGTTAAAAATAATTTAATCTTTATTTTTTTACGCTCAATCGAGAAATTAATAGTTAATTAAAATTTTCGCAGCCCTAATATGTATATAACATATACATAATATGNACACACACACACACACACATATTTATATATATACATACGCACATTGGAACCTCTCAGAACGAGCATAATTCTTTCGAGAATCTTACTCTTTGAGCGAAAGACTCGTTGAGCGAAACAATTCGTCCCTTACAAATCAATGTAAAATAAGATAATGCGTTCCATGCTGAAAAAATACTCATTAAAAAATTGTATAAATCTTTATTAAAATAAAATTACTTATTAAGTGTTAAGGACTTTAACTACTTGGAATACAATTTAGATTTAAAGCAAAAAACGTAAATAAAAATATGAATTTATGACAAATAATTAATCCCTTTTAACTAGAAACTGTCTAAAGACGTTTGTTTTGGCCGACTCTTCAAAATCTGACGTTTCGTAAACGTTCTTAACATTTCCATTAACGTTTAAAGCATCAATCTCCTTAATTTTTTTTTCTTAAGAATACTTCAGACCGATTGTAGTTGCACGCTAGATAAGCCATGCTCACACCTTATTCTCGCTTTTCAATGATTTTATGTTTCATTTCAACAGTTATTTTTCTGTCTTATATGTGGTTTTTCTATGAAGACATTTTAGTACAGGTTATTACACTTTGCACATAGAAAATTACGAATAAGTTCCGAATAAATTTTAAAAAACAAACAAAGGATGATCAAACAAGAAAACTATACGCTAACAGACCAAAGATTAAACACAGACTAGTGCATCGACGTGAAGGTACCGGCCTACAATTGAATGTTGGGAAAAAGGGAATTCCCCTTTCTGCGTAACTTGCTACGAAAATGTATACTCGCTATGAGAGGTGCTCGTAATGAGACGTTCCACTATATATATATNAGGGCTGCGGAAATTACCGATTAATTTCTCGATTAATCGGTGCAATTTTTAACGATTAAAATTATTTTAGTCGATAAAATGGCTGTTAAAATAAAAGAAAATATTTTAAACTATTTTTTCTATTTATTAATAGTTAATTAATAATAATTGTTTTTTTACGTACAAACTTCTCCACTTAGAAAAAAAATATTCTTAAAGTGTAAGCTTTAAAATACTCAGTTTTTATAAGGAAAATGATATTAAAACAACATTGTTTTTATTTAATTAACAATAACAAAAGTAACATTTTTTGACATTATATTGAACTGATTATATTTAATTAAATAGCCTAAGAGTATATATTTTATGTGCAATACTTAGGTTATGTGCATTTTATAAAAAAATTCAGTGTAATGACGTCATATATGTTATTTTCAGCTTTAATCAAAATTATCGATTAATTATTCGGTAATTTTTCAAAAGTTAACGATTAAATTTAAGTTAATCGACAACAAACAGCCCATATATATATAAATATATATATTATATACAAATCAACATTATTTAGTTGCTCTCATCACCCTCAATAAGATTTTTGAATTTCTCCACTGTAATCTTCAATTTTTTCCCTTAGGCCAAACATTTGGACCAACATCTGACTGCAGTGGTTCACCTGTGACCATTCTATGTGGACGTTTGGACCCCGCGGATGTAAGAGAACAACAAGTCCGTCCTCGCACACTCTAGCATACTAACTTCTCGGAAACCTAAGTGTTTTGAATGTGTTTTAAAAAAGTTGTTTTTGATGGAATATTGTGATATAGACTTGAGTCCGCAAACGCTGGGTTTTTTCCAGTGACCCTTTGGTCATTTTCTTGCCACTGATTTCGATGTTGATATATAAGGTTAGGTTATATATTTATATATCATCAGTCAGTATACACAGTATGAGTTTTCGAAGTTATTGTTTTAAATAATCCATACTAATTGCATTTTTGTGTGTACCGATTATTTCTGTTTCTTGGCATTGAAAAGCTCAAGCGGTACATTGATACATCTAAGTACGTTGAACATCTTGCCCTGAACAAGGCAGTGTTGGAAATAGGCGTTAAAACTGTTATAATTTTTGAGATGATTAAAAAAAAAGGAATCTGTCAAGTCTGCTAGCAGTCATTTCCAGACATTTGGTGTATTAGTGTTTCAGTGGTGTATTATAAATAAAGTTTTTAGTTTGTACTAAAGTGGGTTTTAAAAACTCAAAGTTGGTGGGTTTTAAGGGTTTTTTTTTAATTAAAAAAATAAATCAAGAAATACTTATTACCCTTTTAGGGATAATCCTTTTTCTTTCTGGAAAATGTGTAAAAATTTGAGAACCCTCGGATAAAAAAACAACACACTCATAAAAACAACAGCATAAGAAAAGTTAAGATGACCTCAGAATATGAGATCCGTCTATGCAAAAACTATTGACATCATCTAGCCCAAGTAGAACCAATGTAAAACAGCTTACAGTTTAGTGTTGTGGAAGTGATAGTTATTTGTTTCCAGCTCATGATTCTAATAGAGCGGCCGTGACACAGGACTCATTTTGATACGTGTTTTATATCAACCCGAGCCATTCCTGCAGGTCTGCTGGCGTGGGATGACAAGACGCAACACTTTGAGACAGAAACAAAATAAAACAATGGCCTTTATTTATTCCCACGTCTTTTCTTGTTTACTCTGGTTCCTTTGGGGATTTTTAAATTTTACGTTCATTTTTAGTTTAGGCTTAATGCTGCAAAACTGACCAACATTTCATCTCACTCCCTACCCCCACCTTATCCACACAAAAAGCTTCAAATTCAAAATCAAATGGGGGAAATGTTCCAATTCAAAACAACTTTGATCTTTCTCGATGAAGACATACTACTATTAATAATTACTAAATAGTTAAATTCTTCCACCCAGTATCGACAGAACTGTAAAAATGTTTTAGTTAAAATCGACATTTCCCTATTTCTTAAGTTCTTTCCTTTATTAGTAATTATAAATTATTAATAATATAATTTTTTAGAAAGTTAATGAAAAATCGACTTATTTAGGTTTTTATAACAAGATTTACTTGTTTATAATCTTGAAACTGATTATTGTAAGTTAGGCTTCTTATAAACCTTTTCACTATCACTCACTCAAAGCATTGTGCAGCTTTACTTTGCACGTTCATATATGAAAAGATTATTAATAATTTTAAAAAAAAACGCTATAAATTATAAATAATCTAAAAATAAATATGTTTAAGTTTAATTATAGCATCAAATTGTTTATGCTCTTTAGCCCACATGAAGAAGTCTTCGTCCCATCAAATCACTGTCTCATGTTTTATGACGTTGTTTAAAGGGATTCTCTTTCCCTTCACTCTTAATAAACTTTCATTGATATTATCAATATGCTAATTTTTTTAGAGTTAATGCAGATGCAGAAATCAAGCATTTTTCCTTCTTCTTCTGAACTGGTAAAACAAAAGAAAAGAAATAATCTTCTCTCTCAAACAAATAGAAGAAGCCCCATCAGGATAGAATTTCACGGGTTTAATTCTCCAGAGACGAGACGTCTAAAGATTTATCTCCAGCCGAGGCGAGAGCGAGAAAAGCTATTAAAGAACTCTCGCTCTTTCCCTGGTCCTCGTAGGGCGTCCGCTCCTGACAAGCCTGAAGTGGTATTGTCCCGGTCCCGGGCGGACATCTCAGGCCGGTTCTCTGGCCCGAGGGCGGCTCTCCGCTGGCTGCAAGTTGCTGCAACGTCCCGACCTTAATGAACATGCCGTTGTCGGAATCTTCTAGATGAATTACGACTGTTGGTGAACTGTGACATCATGGGGTGTTGATTTGGTTAGGCGGAGGGGCGGGGGACAGGAAGTTTTTGGGGGACGCAGGCGGGTTATTGAGCGTCAAATGGAAATTAAGTAGGCAGTGGCCGTGGAGAGCAGGATTCAAAAATATCATTGTTGGAAATCTTCTTTATACTCCAAATTATTTCTGCGTTTGAAAAAAAAAAAAAAAAGAAAAGAAAAGAAAAAAGAACTCTTTGCTCAATAAAGACTTAAATCACTGAAAATACTGAAAATATGGAATGAGTAACAATAGTAAAAACATGTAATAACATTTAAAGAGTATGTTATGGTTAATTTTCTAAAAATCTCCAATGGCTTGTGCTGCGGTCAAACATATGCAATTTTTATTTTATTTTAATAAAATACAAAATATACAAACAATTTGCGTAAAGAAAACAATACATTTGAGTTTTGTTACTAATCTAATTCGACACTAAGCGTTTCGGCTAATGCCTTCATCGGTACACTTTAAACATAAAGAACGTATTAATTATTAATTAATAAAATTATATTTAAATTCTTACATTTTATTGGTTTTCTTTAAACAATTTGGTTGTGTGTTTAATATTTTATTTAAAAGCTTTATCGCAGTCCTATTCTATATTACACGTTGTTACAATTTTAATTTTTGAATTTTTAAAATTTATAATCTTTTTTTTTTTAACACAAAAATATCACATACAATTATTACAATCACTTTCGTTTTACAAATTTCATATGTGTTGAAATTAACGCCTCGTCCTGCTTACATCACACTGCTTAAACACGACATAAAGGGTCATGTTATGTCTGAGGCGGGGGTGAGGGGGTGTTAGTGAGGTGAAGGATTAAAGAACCGATGGAGGCAGCGTCGATTTGTTAACATATACAATAACGATGGCGAAACACAGGCGGCTGCTTTTTGAAATCTTTGTTTGAAGTTAGTAGCTGCTTTATTTTTGCAGCTAGGAGCGTATTCTGATAAAATCATTTTAAGATGTAAGATTTTTTCCATGATATATTTGATATCCCTTTTGACGCCTTGCGTTATATTAAATATTCACTTTTTAAATTACACAATATACTTAGAGTACGTCACGCTATTTTTTGACAATTTTTAACTCCAACCTGTCACAAACTGTCACAAATCTCTGACCCCTCCCCCCTAAAGTATGTCACATTTTCGTATTAAAAATATTTTTTAACAAAATAATTAAAATTTAACAGTGACGTCACACATGGCGGACACCCCCATCCCCCTGTCACAAACTGTTACACTTTCTTACGTACCCCCCACCTCTGGAGCGTGACGTACTTTATGGACGGCCCCTTACACTTCATGTAAGGAATCCACTAAGTAAAATCTGGCTTTTGCGATCGTGCGTACGTGTTTAGTATTCAAATCAACGAAATAAAAATGTTTACCACATGCGAATATCATTCGATGCGTTATTGCTTTGGGATTACAAGTACACTGGATAGAACTCAGCGACGTTTACCGAGCAAGAAATAATTTTTCTGACATCAATTTACCTTTCATATAACGAAACACCACAAACAGCTACTTCCCCGTGTATATTTTATTAGCATTGAAAGATTAAATAAAAGATACCCTATCTATATTGGGGATCTGTTAGAGATCGTTACTTCAATGGGGGCTTTTTTAATTATAACTTCTGTAGATGGGAGGATCACACTTTGCCGTCGATAGTGTTTGGTGTGTGGGTTATTTCCCGTTACATAAATGATTAAATACATAGATTTTGTGTTATGAAAGTGACAAGTAATTAAAATATTTTAAAACAATTTCCCGCAGGAAAAATAGCGTTTATATATTTGAAATGTCTCTAACGCTGGTTCCTGCAATTCCCCCTGAACCATACCAGATAGAGTGTTCGGGTCTTTAGCAAATATGTCCGAAGGATGTGCAACGGCCAAAAAATACCGAAAAAGTTAACTGGATTTCCTTGAGAAAAAAAAAAAACCCCGGAAAAAATCAGTATTTTGTCAATTTCTCGCCAACCATAACAGCTATCGGGTTAAAGCGAACGCCAAACGATAGCTAATAATATTTAGAACAATGTTGAAGAAGGAATTTGTGAAAAAATTCTTTTCGTTCTACTCTCGTAATTTTAGCAGCAATTTTTGAAAACAATTTTTTGGTTTAGTTTCAAAATTATTGATTTGAAATGATTTTTAATGTCATCTTGTTGTTGTTGAGCCTTCTCGTCCATGAGGGACATCTACCGATCATCGCCGGCGTCTGCACTTCCTCCTAGGACATAGGCCACCTACAAGAGCTCTCCAGGCATCTCTATCCTGGGCCATTTTCTCCAGGATCTTCCATTCATGGCCAATCCTCTTGATGTCTGCCTCCAATTCTCGGCGCCATGTGTTTCTTGGGCGGCCTCTTTTCCGTTTACCCTGTTTCCATTTCAGGGCTTGCCTAGTTGTATTAGAAGTAGGTTTCCTTAGTGTATGACCGATCCACCTCCACCGCTTTTGAAGAATCTCTTCCTCAATGGGCTTCTGTTTAGTCCGCTGCCACAGTTCCTGGTTGCTGATTTTGTCCGGCCAGTGAATTCTGAGAATCCTTCTTAGACAATTGTTAATGAAGGTCTGGATTCTGGTCAGGTTTACAGCCGTTGTTCTCCATGTCTCAGCTCCATATAGCAGCACTGGTTTCACCATAGCGTTAAAAATCCTTACTTTTAACTTGCTGCCTAAGTTGTTGGCGACCCAAACATTCTTGAGTTGCTGGAAGGCTGCTCTTGCTTTTCCGATCCTTATTTTGACGTCAGCATCTGTACCACCTTGTTTATCTACCATGCTGCCAAGGTAAACAAAACTCTCCACCTCCTCAAGGGCTTCTCCTTCAAGCATGATGGGTGATGTACTGGTGGCATTAACCTTGAGGATTTTACTCTTCCCTTTGTGTATGTTGAGACCTATGCTAGCAGAAGTGGCTGCGACAATGTTTGTTTTCTCCTGCATCTGTTGTTGGGTATGTGCAAGAAGGGCAAGGTCATCAGCAAAGTCGAGATCATCAAGTTGATCCCACAAGGTCCATTGGATGCCATTCCTTTTCTGCTGTGTAGATGTTTTCATCACCCAGTCAATGGCTAATAGAAACAGAAAGGGTGACAGCAAGCAACCTTGTCTCACACCAGTCTTCACCTGGAAAGCATCTGTCACCTGCTGACCATGGACAACTCGGCAGTTTATCCCTTCATACATGTTTCTGATTATATCCGTAATCTTCTGTGGCACCCCATAGTGCCTTAGCAATCTCCACATGGTTTGCCTGTCCACACTGTCGAAGGCTTTTTCGTAGTCAACAAAGTTGANTTGGTCAGTGCAGGATCTGTTGGTGCGAAAACCAGCTTGTTGGTCCCGCAGTAGAGGGTCTACCGCGTTTTTCATCCTGTTAAGCAATACACGGTTGAAAACTTTTCCTGGGATGGACAGTAGGGTAATCCCTCTGTAGTTCGAGCAGGAGCTTAAATCTCCCTTCTTTGGGATCTTGATAAGGTATCCCTCTTTCCAATCAGAAGGCACTTGTTCCTCTTCCCATATCTTCATAAACAAAGGGTGTAGCATTTCCACACTGGTTTCCAAGTCCGCCTTCAGTGCCTCTGCTGGGATGCCATCAGGTCCTGCAGCCTTTCCATTTCTGAGTTGTTTAATGGCCCTGCTAATCTCTTCTTTTGTGGGACTATTACAGTCAATTTGTAGGTCATTATCAGCTGGTTGGATATCTGGTGGATTCCTTGGTTCTGGTCTGTTTAAGAGCTCTTCAAAATGCTCCTTCCATCTACCTCTCTGCTGCACATCACTTGCAATGTTGTTTCCCATTTTATCCTTCACTGGTCTCTCAATCTTGCTAAATTTCCCAGATAGCATCTTAATTGTATCAAACAGTTCTCTCATGTTCCCCTGGTAAGCTGCATCTTCTGCTTCTTTAGCAAGTTTGTCAACAAATTCTTTCTTGTCCCTCTTGATGCTTTTCTTAACGTCTTTATTTGCATCTGCATACTCTTTCTGGGATTTGTATTTCTGGGCTCGTGTGCGGCTGTTGTTTATTTCTGTTTTCTTTCTTTTCCGTTGTTCTATTTTATTCAGCGTACTTGCTGTTATCCATTCTTTGTGTGCATGTTTCTTGTTTCTTAGCACTTCTTGGCATGTTGACTGGACTATTTCCTTCACGCTTTGCCACATTCAGTGGACTCGTCTTCGAGTATTTGGCGTAGGGCTTGGAACCTATTGGACAGTGAGATCTTGAATTCTTCCTATTTTGCTTGGTCCTTCAGGAGGGATGTATTATACCGAGACCTACATGCTGGTTGCTCGGTATAATGTCTCTTTAGCTTCACTTTTATCCTGGCCACAAGAAGATGGTGATCTGAGGCAACATCAGCTCCCCTCTTTACACGAACGTCTTGGAGAGATCGCCTGAATTGTTTACTAATGCATACATGGTCTATTTGGTTCATCGTTCTCATGTCCGGTGAGACCCATGTAGCTTTATGTATTCTCTTGTGCTGGAAAATACTCCCTCCTATTACTAGGTCTGCTGTGGCACATAGGTCTGCAAACCTCTCACCGTTGTCGTTCATCTCGCCTATCCCTTGTTGTCCCATAACCTCTTCATAACCTGTGTTGTTATTGCCGATCTTGGCATTGAAGTCTCCCATGAGGATGACGATGTTCCTCCGTGGGCGACCCTGGACTATGGTTATCACTCTATTGTAGAATTCTTCTTTGTCTCTTTCGTTAGTTGGTGCATAGCATTGGATGACATCTAGGTTGATGCTACGCTTTTTTGTCCTAAAGGTTGCTAAAAGAATTCTAGGTCCATGGGCCTCCCATCCAATGAGTGCTCCTTGTGCTGCCCTTGATAGCATCATGGCAACACCCAGGGTATGGGGGGCATCCTCTTCTTCATGTCCCGAAAATATCACCATCTCTCCCGAGATTAATCTCTTCTGTCCCAGTCCAGTCCATCTTACTTCACTAATTCCTAGAACGGTGAGCATATAGTTCTTCATCTCCGCGGCTATCTGTGCAGCCTTTCCAGCTTCATACATCGTGCGGACATTGCACGCTCCGATGGTGGTGGTGTTCCTGGTAGAGATGATGGTTGTCGGTCTAACAGCTTCCAGATTTTGGCTTTCACTATTAGGCGTCATATTTCCCTCCTCAGAGGATCCATCTTCTCCCAGGACTGAAATGGCTTTTGTTGCTCTTTTCGGTGTTTTTGTAACTTTGATTTTTTTACACGGCAGGGCTGTTGGCCTTGCGCGCAACCCCTTGGGGGGTTGCCCCTCACAGCTCAATGGGTAGCTGCCTTTGTTCGGGTTGGGTCCCTAGCCTTTGTGGATCCCTCCACCTCCTACAAGGCAGTAGGGCTGATTTTGGTCCACCCCGGGTATTTTATTTCCCCGGTACCCTCCATATCTGGTGGGCTTTCCCCTATCCGCCGGCTGGGGAGGCGCTCGATAGAAGATCAGCAACTCCCACGAGAATGTCATCTTGAATGATAGTTAATTGGGGTTTCCCGCTTTGTAAATTCTTATGTTAGATTGTTGCGTGGTGCGCATTATGTTGACACATTCTTCGTGTGATATATCTGGAGGCGATATGACGTCATTATTTGTTTACTTTCAGAATTACTTTTTTGAATAACTTTTAATGTAATCTAGAACTAATCCCCATAAATAAAAAAATCGGAAACTCCTATTTGGAAATTGTGTTTAAATAATAATTCCATTTTTTTTTTTTTTACTTGTTTCAATTATTATCTTTTTAAGTGGGCCGAATAATGGAAAGAAGAAACGTTAGCTTTTTGTGTGTGTGACATTAATATTATTAGTAAACTAGTTTAAATTAATGGCCTAAAAAGGTTAAGGAAATGAAAACCTAAATGCACATCATCTGCAAGGAAATCATGTCACTTACACTTCACAAATATTTAACGAAACAAATCTTGAGATTTTATTTTTGCCGCATAGCTTTGTCGAGATAAAATAATCTCAAACAAAGACGTAATCCGTCCCCACCCCCCGGGCCCTGGAACCTCATGGCTTTAAAACAGTTGGACACGTCATTAGACACCGTGGTGCCCGGCCCCCGTGCGTCCACTCCTAGCATTACGAGCTGCGCTTCAGGGCTGTACAAATGGACAATTAAAAGGGGTTGTCTCCCTCTCCCCCCCCCGCCCCATCACCCCACCTAAAAACAACAGTTCGGACCGGAGATCACGACCATCACTAAATATTACTGGATTGGACGAGGACTGGCGGGAAATGAAAAATGTTCCTGCCCGCTTCCGCGCTAATTCTGTTAATAATGCGGTGTTATGGGAACAGAGGACGCCCACAGAGATTTTATCCCCCCGGGGACATATTTTCTGGCTCCGCAATGACAGTTTCCTTCAAGTGGGAGGTCAGCGTCTAATTGACAAGACATTAGCTGTCCTCCATTGTGCTCGGTGTTGGCTGGCGCCTGGGAGACCTGCAGGGCCAATTTAACTTAGGACTCAATTGGAAAACTCCAACCATCCATCAGAACCGCGTCATTTCTTCACGGCCAGGGCAACAAAAAATACGGTCTCTTTGTAAAGTTATTTCTTTATCTCTGTCTCTCTCTCTCTCACTTTCTTTTTTTTGCGATGCCACTGCTTTACCATTCAATATTTAATTTTTTTTTCGGACTAGCGAATGAGATTCGTAATGGAATTAATGTCATTATGCTATGGTTGAGCGAGCAGCATCCTTTAATCTCGCTCCGTTCTCAGCTTGCGTCAAAGTTTCTTTGTCGTGCTTCGGGCGGATGTCCACTTCGGGATCAATTTTGACGCGATGAAAACTGAGAGGTCATAAAAATAAAAAACATTTACAATAAGAACAAAGAAACTCAGATGTAGAGGAAAGTCAACAATGAACATGATATTTATGATGACATCTCCCCAATTGCTCAAAATGAATTAATGTGTATAATTTTTGTTTATTAGAAATCTCAAAAGAATTTTTTTTTTAAATTGCTACTTTAAAGGTCAGATTAATCAAATGGATTACGCTACGTTAAAGAGTGGGCAAAAATCCACTTTCATGTGATTAGCGGTTGTCATTGGCATAATTTGGCAATCCACTTTCATGAGATTTTTGGTTATCATTGTTTCTAAAATCAACTTTCATGTTATTGGTATTTACCATGGTTTGTAAAATCAACTTCCATGTTAGTCTATTTGCATTTGCCATGATTTGTAGAATCAAATTTCGCGTGCTATTTTGTTGTCATTGTTTGCTTAGGGTCAGCAAGCATTAAATAAATTTCAATCTTCATCAACATTGTTAATCCTCAATTGAAGCGCAGTGATACCCCGAGATTCGAAATTAATCTGTTCCTCGGTGGTTTCGTATTTTTGGATTTTTCGTTTCTTGAACTTAGTTTTACATGTAAAATACTTAATCCGTTCCAAGCAACACAGAAATAACAATAATGGTTAAAAATATCATGGAAAACTATAGAGAAAAAAAGTAGAATTCTTAAATCCTTAAATGTACACATTTTAAAACAAATAAAAAACAATAAAACAGTATAAACAAAATAAAATAAATGAAAAAAAATATTTATGCAACCGCAAACCCTTAGGTGGTAGGAGAGGTGAGTGAGGCAATTTGTTGAAGTGTTGGAGAAGGTGGTAGGGAAGGTGAGTGATGCGATGTTGCGAAGTGTTGGAGAAGGGGGTAGGGGAGGTGAGTTAGGCGATGTGGCGAAGTGTTGGAGAAGGTGGTAAGGGAGGTGAGTCAGGCGATGTGGCGAAGTGTTAGAGAAGGTGGTAGGGGAGGTGAGTGAGGCGATGTGGCGAAGTGTTGGAGAAGGTGGTAGAGGAGGTGAGTGTGGCGATGTGGCGAAGTGTTGGAGAAGGTGGTAGGGGAGGAGAACGGATGACAGAAAACATTACGACATTACTTACGAAACACTAAACTTTATGTAAATAATACGTTATGTACAAACTTTACATGCAATAATTCTAAATATACACTTACATTTGGTACAACTCTACACTAAACCCAAGTAACATAAGGGGCCGTCGTTAAAGTACGTCACGCTCCAGAGGTGGGAGGGGGGTGTCCGGCCATGTGTTATAGCATGGTGTTTTATGTCAAATTTTAATTATTTTGTTAATAAATTTTTTTTTTTACGAAAGTGTGAAGTACTTTAGGGGGGGGGGGTCCGAGATTTGTGACAGTTTGTGACAGGGTGGGGGTAAAAATGGTCCAAAAAAAAAAGCGTGACGTACTTTATGCACGACCCCTAACTTAAACTTATTAAACATTTGAATTTGCTTTGAACATTTTTTATCATTAAAAAAAAACAACAATAAAAAAACTTTAGCGCTTTCTAATTTTTCGTTTCACCTCTCATTTTCTTCGCCTTTCTTCCACCGACAACTTCGCATTCTGATGGTCTCTTAACAAAATATTGATCCAATGAATCATTTCCCTCCTGCAACTTTTCTGGAACGAGTCAAACAAAAGTCATCGAACTTCTTTTTTTTTTCTTTACGTCATCACATCATAAAGTCTTCATTTCATCATATGTAATATCATTCTCTAATTAATTATGTCATTAAGCCATGCTTTGAAACAAAAAAAATCTTCCGAATTTATAAGTTGAGGAGGAATCGATAGGGATGGTTTCATTTACTCTTGAAAATAAATTTTAAATAATAATAATAATAAAATACGGAGGATGTAGGACAACAAATTTAAATTCACAACATTCGTTAATTGGGAAGTGAATCAATGATTTCGTTTGCGTGGACTCTTTAACTCAAGTTGAAAAAAAAACCCACCCCACTCTTATTTGATTCTTTAACAAAGCCGAACTTTGACCTTTTTTTCTCCCCCCCCCTCCCCCCACACTTTTCACCGACTGCATTCACCATTGATAAGTTTCGAGAAGCAGCTGGTGTGTTCGCCGTACAAAGGGCTGTGACGGAATTCGGGTCGGGAGGGGTACGTGGTGGTGTTTGGTCGTCTGCCACCGTGTCATTCACCTGAAGCCTCTTCACAGGTACGGCACGTGCCGTGCCACCTGGTCTCGTTTTCAAATTGTGTTTCGCGCTGATAGCTTCCATTGGTCGGGTGGCGTGCATTGATTGGTTGATATTCTCACGTGCCAACACAACAGCTGGGTTTGCTCAACGAAACATTGGGGCAAAAAATGAAGTTTATAATTGTAAGGTTCTCTTAGTACATTTAACATTTAACGTAGCTTTTTATATTAACCAAACATTAAAGGAGACTTGTGTCAACCTCCCAAGCTCCCCCAACCCACATTTCATTAAGCCTTTTTAATCACCTGGTCTAACCTTATATAGCATGTTCTAAAATATTCCCAAATACGTCACGTCTTTCAAAAAAAAAAATTTTTATGTCATTTTTTTTTAAATTTGAAAAACTTTTACTATTTAAAAAATTTAGAAATGAAGAAAAATCTGCAAATTTATTTTAAAGTTATTTCTATTGCATATTTGATTCTTTTTTTTTCTCCAAATAAATGACCAACATTACTGAGAAAAAAAAAATCGGTTTTCTCATAAACTTATATTTTCGTATACATTGCAGGCACTCTCTTTAAAACAGATTGATTCCAAAATTAAAATTAAAACATTTCAACGAAAGAACTAAATATACATAGCTGTTTAATTTAAAATTGGGCCCGACAACATCATTAAAGAATATTTTTTTTTTAAAAAAAAGAGAAAAGTTAAAATCTGGCTAAACAGGCAATTCTCGGTTAAATCGAATTCTTGTTAATAATTCTCTTAAGGATAATCGTGGCAACTCGCCCGTTAACAGCGTTCCAGCTCTTAACAGCGCTCATTGATATCTTGTTCTTGCAGACGTTGAAACGCTCTATTTAAATTCTTAAAAAATATAAATACGCCACTTCAGACTCACGTGGAGATAGTATTAGCAGCACTGTCAATAGTTACAATTTACATAGAAAAAACAACAACAAAGCAACAAAATTAGATTTTTTAATTTACCGAATTAATAACTATAATAAGAACTATAATAAAAAAAGATATATGGCTGAGGATGTCAGTTCCCATTGTTTTCTTAATGCATAATTGTGTTTTGATTAAATTCAAACAAATTGACTTTTAGGTAGTTAACTAAGCTAGTAATTTTTTTTTATAAAAGTCATCATCCCATGGAATAATAATTTTATGTATGAAAAGTTGACAAGTACAAACTGCCTGCATGAACTTGAAAATATGCTTAAAAAAAACAAAACAAAAACCTAAAAAGCCATTCGACAAGAAAGCCCCTCCCCCACACACTTTGCTTACGGCAACGTAAGCTATATTTCGTGTTCCTATTCGTTTACGAAAGTAAGTTCCAATGCACATATAAACTCAATGATAAAATTTTACGCTACCTCCACCCTAACAAAAGATATATCAAGCTAATTAAATTTTATGAAAGATTACCCAGTCTTGTCAGTGAATCTACAGACAGACAGGCAGACAGACAGGTAGACAGGCAGCCAGACAGGCAGGCAGACAGACAGGCAGACGGACAGACAGACAGACAGACAGACAGACAGACAGACAGACAGACAGACAGACAGACAGACAGACAGACAGACAGATAGGCCTGCTTTAACAAGAAGTCTGTAGCTGTGTATCAAAAGTGTTACATATAGGGCTTTGAATCTTGCTAGACATCATGAAATTGGAGGTCTTCTACTTTTATTACATAACTGTATTCAATGGTGTATAACTTATAGTGCCAAAAAACTTATTTACGCCTCTGCTAGATCCCTTGCTGAGGAAACTCACGGCAACACTAATAGAATCCGTAGAAGATGCTTTGATTTATTCTAACATCTTATTTGATGGCCTGGACATTTTAATTGAACCTTGCAGGCAAAGAACAAGAGAGAAAGTATTAGGTGACGGAAACAAAGATGTATGCATGTAATGTTAAAAAAATAATTTGAGAAGAAAATTTTCGTCTTACTGAGATGAGGTTGCTGTAGAAATTCATGTGATGTTTAGACAGAAAATGGAAAACAGAATTGATTTTCGTACACCGGCTCATCTGCAGAGCTTTAAAGATTTTACCCTCAAATTGTGAGATTTAGTATCTCACTTGACATGGTCAAGGACGTACTGTTTTAACTCAAAGGCAGAAATAGAAAGAAACAATGAATTCAAGCCCACTTGATTTATTCAAGTTTATTAAGATAATTAGGCTTGAAGTTACCCTACGAGATCATTACTTCTAATATTCCATACAACTGTAATAAGTACTGCCATCTGCGAAAGTAGCTTCTATAAAATTAAGTTAATGAAAAATTAATTGCGATCAACGATGCTGTTTTGGCTATTGAGCGTGACATTGCTGACAATATTGATGCATCAAGTAGATCTATATATATGCCGTGAGGAAAATCAGAAAACTTCAATTTTAGATTTTAAAAAATGAAAGCTTAATTTTCTATTCATTTCTAACACACTTTTTCAATAAAATGATATTTTATTTAAAATATAAACCCCTGTTTTACCGGTTGGAGTGCGGAAAGCCTGGCTTCTGCCCCGGGTGGTGATGGTGGGTGGCAGAAACCCATGCCACGCCGCTGACAAAGATATAGTCCATTTTTAAGGAACAAGATTTTCTATTAAAATTTCAGAACTCCTCATCCACAGGATGAGATGAAAAGTTAGCGACAACATGCTAATTTAAAAATTGGACAAATATACTATCACAGACGCTTGCGCAAGTCCAACTACCAATACATGTTGCTGATGTCGATGCCAGTTGATCTGAGTAAAATAGTCACCGCTAAAAAAGTCATCGAATCACGAGATGTTAAAAAATTGCCCACTTATTTTTTCTATCCCGCCATCTGGCGATTCGAAAAGCCCGCCATAAAGAAATAATTGACATAAGGCGCGCTGTGGAGGCGGAAGTAAAAATTGCAAAGTTATGCACAGGATAATTACGGCCGTTATGGGGAGACTTATAAAGACAGGGATTCTCATATTTTAGTCAGTAGTCAGTGAAATGTGCTGGGTTAAGTCTTGGTGAAATACAATTTAAATAGACTTTTCTTCTATGGTACAGTTGGCTTTTCAAAAACCTTAAATTAGCTTCTTGTAATGGTAGAGATTAAAAAAAAAATAATTAAAGCATAAGTTGCATATTATTGCAAGGAATTTTACATATATTCTCCCATAAAGATGCTTGGATCACGGCCATGGCAAATAAAAAAAATGTGTAAAGATCGTCACAAATAAAACGCATTGCTTAAAATATTGGTTAAACTAGCAAGCGTTAAAATTAATTTGAGCGCTGCCAGTTACACTTTTTCTGCCTGCTCCCTTATATCCCCTGGTCCGACTGTTTCATTTTCAAAATCATCCTCATTTTATCCCCCCTTCTGTATAACATGCATGTCGTTACAACAATTGCAGAGAATTTAAATACTAATCTAACAGATGACATGTTCAAAACGTCGATAATAATATTAAAAATTAGCAGTCCAAATATTTTTTTATTAAATTTTTTATTTTTTTATTTTACTAAAATGAATGCTATGTGAAATTTAATTGTCAATAAAAAATACCCTTTATTCTCCCGATGGTAAAATACGGAGACGCGAATCAGTAACAAATCAGGGATCACTGCCCCAAAATAATAATTACAATTTGCAACGACCGTTGCGTCCATGAAAATTTCCCGTTACCCTTGGACCTTCCCGTCTTTGAGATAATTAACCTCCGTTTATTATGCAAATAACACATCTTGTTACACGGAATACCGATATTTTCTGCCGGTCGTTAAAGAGGGACCGGGCTATGAATTACGACAAGAGATGTCACCGCTTGGTAAACTCATGAAAACGGGGCATAAAATCTCTATACACCGTGATTTCATGAAAGCGTCGTCTTGTCTCCCGGGGCAACGCGCCATGATGAAAGGACGAAAATTGGCCCAACACGAGGCGGTGCAGATCTCAAATAATACCCCTTAATAATTCACGTGCTTTTGTTTTAATAACACCGCAGTGGGGCTTTATGTGTTAACATCATGAAAATGGCCCACGGCTTTGGCTGTCGATGGGAACCGATCACAGAGATACCCGGACACTGCCAGGGTCAATTTTCTCGACGTTGTTGAGATATTAAGTGTTGATATGACCGGATGCCTGGCCAGCAGTTTGCTGTGATTGAAATGCCGCGGGATATTATTTGGCAAAGAGAGTAAACGCAGCTCAGAATGGCCAGTTGGCACACTTACGAAAACATTGCTCTTCTTTTCTTTACACCTGCTTTTCGAATTTCATGCAAATTACGAATTGTGTAATTAATTTAAAGCTTCGAGGAACTTAATAGTGTCAGTTCTTGACAAGTTAAAAATAATTTGCGTGCAGTCTTATCTTAGATATACAGACGCTCCTTCTATGCAGAAGATAATTGCGTCCACAGACCATGAGAGATGATCTGTTGGCAAGTGATGCAGCGGTCACAGGCCACGGCTATAGGGGTTCCACGCATTACCCAGCCTAACTATTGTCTAGTTAGGTACCCATTCGGAGCTGGGTGACTCGGGGGCTCCTCAGGCCCCGAGAACAAATCCTCACCTTCGTGTGGATTCGAACTCGTGACCATCAGTATGACAGTCGAGAGCGCTACCTCTCGACCACCAAGTCTTGTCTTATCTTATCTTATCTTTTCTTATCTATTTGTTATATACGCTCCTTCTATACAGAAGATTATTGCGTCTAACCTTTTCATCGCAAAGGGGCCGTCCATAAAGTCCGTCACGCTATTTTTGACAATTTTAAACTCCCCCTCCCCCCCGTCACAAATCTCGGACCC
>MUZC01000155.1:300025-311286 GCA_002072015.1 Radix auricularia
CCCCCCAAAAAAAAAACAAAAAAAACAACAACAAAAAAAAAAAAACAACAACAAAACACCAACATTAACAAAACATAGTACTTCACACTTTCGTACAAAAAATATTTTTTATTTAAAAAATAATTAACATTTGACATAAAACGACGTGACGTCACACATGGCCGGACACCCTCCTCCCCCGTCACAAACTGTCACACTTTCTTTCACCCCTCTCCCCCTCTGGAACGTGACGTACTTTATGGATGGCCCCAAAGGACAATGTAAATTTTTAAAGAAAATAAATGTATTAAAATTATTTGTTTTAGTTTTCTCTGATCGAGTTTAAAATTCTGTAGAAATCAATGTATATAAATATTTTTTTTAAAAAAAAATGTAAAAACAAGTAAGAAATATAAAGCTGTTCCTCACAGGGAATGACAAAAGTTTATTTGGGGGGGGGGGGTAGGGTTAAATTAGTCGTCGTGTAGCCATGATGCCTGCAGCTCAAGTGAAGAAAAAATGCAAAATGCGGTTAGCCATTGCAAATGAGACCGTGAGATATAAATAGGTTTAAAATTTGTGTTGCTAATAATTCAGTGAGTAGTGTACTAAAGTTGGTCATGTGGCTGGAAGGACAGAGTATTACGTTTTATAATAATGCATGTGAGAGTATCTTTAAAATAACTTTAGTTAATTAAACATCTTTCGATCAAGGAAACACTCTTATCTTTGATGAGCTCAGGGAATGACTCGTTGTAGTGTGCCAACAGTAACACTAAACCCATGTTCCTGGTGTGATTAAAAAGTGCGCCTAGTTTTGGGGCTGAAGCTTTTGAAGTGAGTTAGAACTTTAAAAACAAACAAACAAAAAAACAAACAAATGCAACAATAACTTACGATACTGCAATATGTATAACTCATGACAATACGAGCGTTATTGACCTTTTGGAGACGACCCCTGCTCTAAACAAACATTGAATGAATTATTGAATTGGCATTAGCGCAATACACGACACTAAGACACATAGCTCTCTTTCTAAATCCAATACGCTTGTTACTAAACCATTAAAAGAATCACTTACTTTATTGTTTTTAACCAGCTCCAAACTAAATGACGTTGCTTATTTATTGAGACTCCTCTACAATATATATTCTGTTTGACATGTTGTTACTTGCGGACAGTCAATTTTTTCCGCGGGGAATTTAACAAGAGAAACATTTTTTAAAATAAATTATTGAAATTGGATGCTAGAAAAGAATACCAATACACCCATGTTATACTGAAAAGCCTTTGGGGTATTAGCATAGTTTATTTGCTCTAGAAAAGTTGTTGAATAAGGCACTGCCAAAATGTGTACTTAAAATATTGTTCCGCTTTAACATCTCATCGTTTTAAAATACACAGTCTCGTGCAGTCTCTGAGCAAATATCATAAGTCCTTAGTTTCATTCTGTACTGTTTTTAAATATATCTTAAACTTAAAACGAGTAAACGTTTTTAAATGAGATTATGTAAAGTAACACGTTTCCTACATTATTTTTGAGCTACCTTTATGACTGGAGTTGTCCCAAGTGAATTCATTAAAATTTTCACTAACGTAAATTTGATGAGATTCAATGACTATAAATTCATGGCATCAATCAGACCGAACAATGACTTGTGTTTGGTTTCTTTACACTTTCAGATCTACTAAAAGTTTACAAACAGGTAAATAAAATGATGAATAGAAAAAAAAGTCAAGCTTTGAAGCACTTAAAGACGTGATGATTTTATTGTTTATAATATTAGAATTTATTTCATCAATAATTTTTACATATACAAGGACTGGAACGAAAAAAAAATACATTTCTCAATACAACAGAATGTTGTTTTACATGAATGTTTTAGGTGTATCAGACGTAGCACTTGTTTGAGGGTCAATTATTCTGAATTAGAAGATATTTTAATTTAAAAAGCATGTGTATAAAATACATCAATAAGTTGTTTTAGCAGTATGAAAATTGGAAGCTACACTTGTATCTGATAAACATTCATCCTACATTTGTTAAACTGCATAAATATAAAATGAAAAGCTTGCAAATACTATCAAACAAAATGAAAATCTTGCAAACACTATCAAACAAAAAGTCAATATTTTGAAATACTATCAAAATAATGTAAATATTGCACACACTTTAAAAACAAATTGTCAATATTGCGCACACAATCAAAATAATTAATATTGCACATGCTAGAATATTGCTTACACTATCAAACAAAATGAAAAATATTGCACACACTTACAAACAAAATAAAAATATTGCACACACTTACAAACAAAATAAAAATATTGCACACGCTTACAAACAAAATAAAAATATTGCACACACTTACAAACAAAATAAAAATATTGCACACACTTACAAACAAAATAAAAATATTGCACGCAATTACAAACAAAATAAAAATATTGCACGCAATTACAAACAAAACGAAAAATATTGCACACACTTACAAACAAAATAAAACATTGCACATGGTCTAAAAACTGATCATGTTTCACATATTTTCGAATAAATGGTAAAATTAATTGCACAAGCTCTCTGAAAAAATAATTGTAAAAATTTCACATATTTCAAGCTGGTCATATTGTACACACTCACATGCTGGTCATTTTCAAATATTCACAAAGAAACTTGTCCTATTGCAAAAACTCTAAAACGGGAAACATAATTTACTCTCAAATGTAAAAGTCATATCACATTTACTCTCAAAAGAAAATTGTAGTATTGCAGAATCTTTCAAACGTGGATATTAAATTTTTAGCAATGTTATAGGATACACTTTCATTGGAATGAACTTGTATTCTAATCATTTCTAGATTCTATATTCCAAATTTTATTAATGTTATTTTGTATAGCGCATTCTTAAAATGAGCCCACAATTTATAAAAGAATTACAATCATTGTTACTTTTAATGATATTATCGTTAAATATTTAAAATAAGATTTTTTTTGAATTTACACGGTTGTAAAATGCAAATTAAACAATAGAAGAAAAAAAAACAAAAACAAAAAAACGAAGCACACAGAACATATTAATGTTGAAATCATTGACAATATGAAAAGAGTTTAGGTATCATTTTATGTTTTAACGCCATTTTACAATAATGTTGAAAGCAGACACCCAGTAACGGGGGTACGGTACAGCAGTAGAAAATGTTGAATTCTGAAGTCTAACCATTTGACGTAAAAGGCTGCGGAGGAGTAGGAAGCGTGGCAATTATTTATTGTTGAAGATATGATTTAAGTCAAAGTGTGTAGTAAAAAAAAATTAATGTTGAAATGTGTAAAAACTCTTGAAATTGTAATTATTGAGTCCTAAAAACAAACGCATGGGCGACAATCTTCAGTCTTAAGTTATGACCCCCTGCCAAATCAACTAAAAATTTACTAACTGGTTTACAAAAACAAAACAAATTTTTGCCTCCGCAACCTTCGACCCCCAACGTTTTTTTTTTTTCTGAACATAATAAAGTGGAATGTGGAAGGGAAAAAAAAAACATGTATAACAACAGAATACTTGTGAATAAGGCCATTTGAAGTAAAACTCGTAACAATAGTTGTGTGCTCCCGTCATTGATAAGGTTTAAAAATAAACAGCAGTGGTTCTCAACACGTTATTGTGGATAAACTCCAAAAGATTACGTAGCAATTTTAATATGCTGGATTGAAGGTTGAAGAAAGAAATTCTTATTACAATAAAACAGCCCTGATTTTGATTATTATTTTTTTTTTAAACCTGAAAAGTCATAAGGCCAAGATTTAAAATAACCTAACGTAAATATTATTGTATTTTGAAATAACATCGAAGAGATTTTAATCGCCATCGCCCAAAACATTAAACTGGTTAGTAAATATTTACCATACTTGCCGGGTGTTTTTACTTTCGAATTTATTTGTTGAAAAAAAACACAAAACTTAATACATTTTTTAATGTATTGCTTTCTTACCAATACTGATAACTCCTAAAAAATCAACAAATGAGAACTTCGATAAAATCAACATTCTCTTTTAACTGAAGATATTTTCAAAATATCGACATATACAAAAATATATATCACTTATACATAAAAACAAATTGTATTTAACAGTCTTTAAGTTCAGTTGATGGCATTCATCGGCATAAATAAAATTCATGTTATATGAAGACTAAGGCTTGTGTAATGCCAAAGAAACCAAAACCCACTATAGGGTAACAAAAATAGCGCTAAAAAGTTCGGGACGCAGGCAGCTGCAGCAAAATGACTTGTCTGTTTTCCGTGGGATGGCATTTGTTAATGTGTCTGGTCAGCCCCGGGGAACTGTGGAACATGCTCGTGCAGTACTTACAGGAGAACGTCTCCGTCACGTGCGTCGCCCTCACGTGCTTGTCCAGGGCGCACTTGCTGCTGAAGGTCATCCCGCACGTGCTGCAGGCCAGACTGGGCGGCAGGCCGTGGCAGGACGTCTCGTGCTTGATGCGCGAGCTTTCGCTGGAGAAACTCTTACCGCACACGGTGCAGCTGACTGCGGCGTGACATTGACCCTGATGCCCGCCATGTTTCAGGATCATTCTGTCGGATTTCAATCCACTGTTTTTCACCATGATAAAATCGCTGGGTTTCTCAAAGGTCTTCTTCAGATTTCCACTGTGCTGGGTCTGAATGTGTTTCCTCAGGTAGGCGTGCCTTTGGAATTTTTTTCCGCAGAGCAAGCATTCTACCTGGGTAGGATTTGTTAAGTTTTGAGGTGGAATCGCGTTGTTGGGTTTGTTTTGATTACTGCATGGATCTTTGGTGGGGAGTAAGTTCAACGGCGAGGCCGATCTGTAAGCGTCTATGTATTTGGCGCATTCGCTTTGAGCATCTAGGCACATGGCCGGATCATTGGAAGTTTTTTGATTCTCTTTCGGTAGTACCTGATCGTGCGTTTTGATTGACTGCTCTGGCTGGCATCGGCTGTCTGAGACCAGGGGCGTCATGACCGTGGAGGTTGATGTGATGGTGGTGGTGGCCGTTTGATACTGGCGGTTGTGGGTGCTCAGCACCTGAAGAACGAGGGAGCGCTCCTCTGGCGTTAGAGAGCTGCCGAAGGTAGTCGGATGAAGTGGGTTGGTGGTGATGACTGTGTTGTTCCTCGAAGGTGCCGCTACCTGCACGTTGACAGGGGGAGAGCACCGAGAACTATTCGAGAGGGGCTCATTCTCTGTTTCTCCCTCTGTCTTAAGGTTGGCCGTGCCGTTATCACTTGCCGCCAGCGAGGTGGCCGCTGCTTCTGATTTTATCGACGCCAGGTACCTGAAGGGCGGTTTCAATGTATCGTGCTCTGTGTGTGAGGATGGTTCGTGGTACCTGCGAGGAATGGCAGCGGACTGGCTGTCATCACTCGTTCCTTCGTGGTCAGATGCTGGGGCGCTCTTGATGAACGTCTCGCTGCAGACCTGAACGGATTCGCTGTTATGGTTGTTGTGTTCAGAAGGAGGTGGGGTGGAAACTGGAGAAGTTAACATAGATTTTTCAGTGTTGGAATCGGGTCTGGGGGCGATTTTGGGATTTGAGGACAAAAGTTTGGAGTGGCCGCTGTTGGATAACTTTGCAGTACCATTGGCTCTGGGTTTGTGCCATCGCCTGTGACTGGCCAGGTTGGCCGGACAGTTGAAAACTTTTTCACATTCAGGGCACCTATACTCGACGTGTATGATACGGGAGCACCTGGGAACATAATCATAAGCATGAAATTAAATAAATTTTTCGGGTATGAATGATCTTTGTAGAATGTTTTTTGTGTGGGGCAGTATTAATGTTTCAGATGGTATCACAGTATATATTTATACGTTTAAAAATAACATATTTATAGCGATTCAAACTTATAATACAAAAATATTATGAAAGTGTAAATTAAATTTTATTTTGCATTTTTGCGTTAATCATTTTTTGTGTGCAAAAAGTGACTTTCTAATATCGTAATATTGAGTTAAGAAAATGTTTTCAACACATTATATTTGCAACCCCATTAAAAATTACGTTTTAGTGATTAATAATTATCATGAAATGAATATTTTGAATTGAACGACCCATTAATATGTTGACCTGTTGCCTAAGGGCTGGCAGGATGTTTTTGTCCAGCGTGACCCTCTCTTCCCCTGACCACACAAACTGACCCACCTGTGTTGGGCCAACTGAAAGGCGTCCTCGTAGAACTCCTTACACAGCTGACAAATGTAGTCCCCGATCTTGTTCTCGATCTTCTCCAGCTCAGCCCTGGCCTCGGGTGTGACCTCCACGAAGTTGAAGCTCGGCTCAATGTCTCCGTACACGACTTTGCCATCCTCCTGGTGGTTGGGTGGGGGGGGGGAGGTGTGGGGAAAGGGGTGTCATTAATATTATCAACAGCACAACGACGTCGTTTGATAAGATAATTTTTATCTTGGACTTAAATAGGACATAAATAATAAAAAATTTGAACTATTTTTATTTTTGCTTTTGATGGTTGAGGGATTTGGTTTGTGTTTGTCTTACTTTTCGGAGAAGAAGTAAGATCCTTAGAATTCCAAATACTGTGGAGTTAGCTAACTTTGTAATTGACCGTTAGTGCCCATAGCGCTATTTTTAAAAATTTTAAATGCATGCACATAGGTCATGAATTATGAAACAATAGAAAGTCTTCAAACTTTTTACCTTTAACATTACGAACAAAGATCCGGTTATCATTTATGTAAACACGTGTGTACTGTCTGTACATAATTTTAATTTAAAAAATGTCCACAGAAATGAAAATCATTTTACAAACCTTTTCAGCTTACTGAATGTGGAATTAACCACAATCTCCCCCCTCCCCACACACACAATAATTTACACACTTTATAGATACATGCTGTTTTTAAAATTATTTTTGGATCTGCTAATTTTTTTTAAAATCGTTCAATGCTAGACGCACAAGTCTGGATTTCAAGCTATTCTCCCAGATTGTTGACTTGAAACGAAACCGATATCCATATCATTAAGGCAGCCGTTCTGCAACGAGTATTTTAAAACGGTCAGCAGACCATTTAAACTTTACGTTAAGTAAACATTGATTGCAATTAAAAAAATAAATTCGAGTAGGTCAAATTAACTTACCGGATGGAAGTCTGCGGCATCTTTGATTATAGTTCCTGACACAGGGGATGTCGTATCGATGTCAAAGTTCAACCTCCTCACAGCTTTCAGCTTTTTACCGGAGCTCGACGAGGAGTTTGGCTTCTTAGGCGGCGCTGCCGTCTTCGACACTTGCTGGCCTGCATCCTTGACCTTCGGTGTTGTCATGGCGGCCGAAAGACGACCGCTGCTCGTCTTCACGGGTGGTGCCGACTTTGACAGGTCTTTCAAGTGTGGGTCGGCGTTGGTTTCACCCGAGTCTTCTGAGATGAGTCGTTTTCTGCTTGGGCTGTTTAGAGGGGAGACCATTTCCTTTGGGGTCGGCCTGACACTGAGATCGGTTCCGGTCTGCTGATTTGTTGTTGTCGGCTGCTTAGGGGTAGGCGACTGAGTCGGCGGTGGCTTCTGATCTACGTTTGGCGTTCTTTTGCCTGACGTCGCCGGCTTGGGGGGTAGCAACGCCGGCTGGTTGAGGGTTGTGATGTGTCCGGAAGGCTTGTGATTTCTCGGGTACTGTTCGCTGTAAGCTGACGTCACGGATGCGTCCTCCGGCGGGTCTGAGCTGATAGAGCACCCGTAGAAAGACGGATACATCGAACTCACCCACGGGTCTGGGCGCATCTGTTGGTAGTTGTACGTGTTGATGGATGGGGAGAGCGGGGAAATTCTGGTAGCCAGTGGCTTCTCCGCCGATTCGGCCAGGTAAACTTTGTTAAACGTATTGAAATACATCACGGGAGCGGACGAGAGCGTCGTCTGGGCAGGGTTGTGGGGTGACAGAGGCGGCGGCTCGAGGTGGCGATATGTCAGGTAGGGACGTTGGAAGCAGTTCGGGCTCTCCCTGTATTTGCTGACCGGAAGCGGGGATACGGCCGATTTCTTCCCCCTCGGCATGCTTAGATCGATGGGCGTGTCCAGGGCGTCGTCCTCCATGTTGTCGACCCGCAAACTTTTCTCCATCATGATGCCGCCGTGGGCAGCGCGTTGACCACAGCCGTCGTAGGAGTTGTTGGCGTAACTGTCAACTTTGTCGACCGCTGACTTGGTGCTGCTGTTGTTTTTCTCCCTCTCCACCCCTAGGATATTCTCTTTTTCGCGGGCGAATCCCAGCTGAGCGCTGTTGGGACTCGCGGCGTAGCCAGAATCTGGTGAGCCGTAAGCGCCGTACTCACTCACGGCGTCACCATTGCGGATGATGAGGTGCTTGTCTGTATCTATTATGGTCGTGGTGGTGCCGGGGAAATTGTTTGTGCCATTCTGTTTCTGCTGGGCCGCGCGGTCTCGGTAGGAAAACGACGAAGGGCAGTGCTTGTGTCGTTTAACCAGGAAATGACGCGGCATGTTCAAAAGAAGGGAAGCTACACTTAGAGTTTTTTTTTTACGAGAACACTTCAGTAGCGTCCCTTTGTTGTCAATTTTGTATGAGCTCCACCACACGAACAAAAATATATATATTGGTCGAAGTAAGGTTATACTGCTGAGCTCATGTGAACTTTTTATTAATATTGTTAAAATTTTCGATATAATTTTTTTTAGCTACGTATTGCGTTTACATGGATGATATAAAATTGTAAATACATTTTTGGGGTATAATTATAAATTTTATCGCTATCCTTATTTGATAAACTCTTTACAAGTAGCATAAAAGGCACGTTGTTATTATTTACACATGGAGTTTGAAAAGGAACGCAATTTCCAACACAAACATAGATTTGAGAACAATAATAAATTAAAGTAAGTTCACAATATTGCACACATTATGTAAAGAAAGGCATTTTGTAATTTAAAAAACAAACAAACTATTAATTATCGAATTTAAAAAAAAAGAAAAAGAATTTAAAAAACAAAACAAGTGGTAAAATATTGCACTTTAAAGAAGACAACTAGCCTGGGTCCAACGACTCCGAGTGGAAGTTGCGATGGAATTCCGGGACGTTAGTCGTGTTAAGGCAACTGGAATGACAGCAGAAATGGGGGGGGGGGTTGTTGGGGTAGATGACGCAATTTAAGACACCTTTAAATCACTGGGGCGGGGCTTTCGTACCAAAGAAAAATTTTGAAAATATATGTATATGTTTTATTGCTTTTCAATTTTCATCACGATAAATTTTGTTGGAGTTTTGAATGCTTTAGCTAAATTGTTTTGTTACAAGGCTAATTGGTGACAGGCCCTTTTAAAGGTGAAATTATTTATGAAATTCATGATTTTTTTTTTTAAAAGAAGAATAAAAAAAGAAAGGCACATAAATATGATTAATATAAGGCACACAAAATTAATACGACTGAGATAAAAATTTAAATTATTGATATGTTACAGTATTGCACTTGTTTAGGCCTGCAGGAGATAACTTCAGGACATGATAAAGTTAAACTTTATATTTTACATATTTTACAAGGCATGAATCGGTATTTACAGTTTCTGTTGTGTTTGGTGGGGAGAAAGTTACACAGCCATGTGAAAAGTAACCTTGTTGTCACAATTTGCCTAGCAATCACATAGCGAAACCGTCTTATGAAAGACCTTTTGAGCGTCTAATTTACACACGCATCGCGCCATTGTCCGGTGATTCAATCGTCTCGTCTGTTATTTACATTCTCTTGATAGTGGCACCACCACGAACGTCAGCTCTACGATAAAGCGAGTCTTATCACGGTGAATGAAAGAACACTTAATTTCGGAAAAAGGAATGAGTCCACCGCATGTCACATTCTTCTTCACTTCTTAGCCACAACGATTCGTCATCGGCGTTTCCTACCCGGGCTCAGTCCAGAAATCCACACACAGATAACAACTCTTAAGAGTCACCGACAGCAGAAAACACTTCCAAAGTTATATCCGTGACTGACAGCACTTGAAAATTCGTCAGTTTTCCACTTTTGTCGGACAGCCAAAAGTATCATGCGAAATAGTTGATCAGGCGACGGAGAGTAGAATCAAATTCACCTGCTAGCTTCCAGAGGCGGCCCCTTTACAACACCAGTGTGTGTCCGCCGCTAGGTGCGTTAGTACAGTCGCATGAGGCGCGTGTGAACCCCCAAGTGTCACCAAACAGCTGAGTTGTTCTTAGAAGGGGCGAGGAGGCGCTCCCTTGATACACTCCCGGCCTAAACTCGTCGAAAGTCCCAAGATGAGCACGATTCGAAAAAATCTCTGCGTCCTTTTTATATTAGCGGTGGACTTCACGTTCGGCCATCGCAAGCTTTCCGAAAGCGCGTGCATTCCTCGGTTCATCAATATGCATGCATTCGCGTGTCCTGGGTTTAGGCTCCTCCCTCGAAAAAACTCCGCCGGTCGCTGTCGCCAAGCGCGTGCCTCCGTTTCCACGCCTTCCCTTGGCCCGAGCGTCACCATAAAATATCTCTACTCGAATGACTTCACGTGGGACACATGACGACTGAGTGAGTTGAAGACCCTAATGAAGTGGGGTGGGGATGGGGGGGTGAGGAGCCGTAGACGTCGGGGCGGGGGGGGAGGGGAATCAGCAGCGCTTGACTCGCGATAAAGAGGCTTTACTGGGGAAGTGGTTGCATGTTGGCATTCGTGTTTTACAGTTGGTCAAAGTCGGTGGTGCCGTCCCTGGGGCTGGATGTCCGGTACGGGGCAAACAGTTACCAAGGGAGGTTTCGGGTTCATTTTATTTTTAAATAATCTTTTACATCGCCTATTTATGTTCGTAAACTTCCCTGATTCAAATCTTTGTCCTACACAAAAGCTTTAAAAATTTTTTTTTTATATTATTATTATTTTATCCCTTACAGACCATGAAAGTCCATGGGAGCAAGTGAAGTCGCGTTCACAAGTTTCATTGACCACAAACGAGCAGCAGGGGCATTTACTTATCATTAATTTTTTGGAGAATTTCTTCTTAAAACAAAATTTAAAGAAGCGGTCAGGCCTTCTTGCAAATAGTTTATTGGCACGTTGGTTAGAGTCATGTGATTTGATGGTTGGAGATGAATGATAGGTTAGTAGTGATGGGTTTGTGGTGTGGGGGTGATGGTGATGGTTAGTAGTGATGGGTTTGTGGTGTGGGGGTGATGGTGATGGGTTTGTGGTGGTTGGTTTGTGGTGTGGGGTGATGGTGATGGGTTTGTGGTGTGGGGTGATGGTGATGGGTTTGTGGTG
>MUZC01000155.1:339696-355160 GCA_002072015.1 Radix auricularia
TGTGTGGGGGGGGGGGGTGCTGCGAGGGGGAAGTTGGACACTTGACTTTTTTCGGAGAATACATCCCTCTAGTAGAAATGAGATGTCTGAAAGAAACAGCATTCGCGGCCAAATAAATACAACATCAAATTCGGAACTTGTGTTAATTTTAATCGGCCGTTGTTAAGAGTATTAGGGAGGGAAAAAAACACCTTTAGATAATACTCTTGAGCCATTTTAAAAGCATTCTTCTGCTGTCACCGTAAGAGTATCCTTAATGATATACCTTTATGTTACAGCCACACTTAAATAATGGTTCCAACCGTGGTCCATTTACAAAATTTTGAGATCCACCATGGTAAAGATTGAACAGCAAAAATATTGAAACAAGATATTGTGTCAGTTAATAAAAAATGAGGTTTGGCGCACAAAATATCCAGTGGGCTGGCGCCCCACCACACAAATAGTAAAGAAGAAAAAAAAAAGGCGAATGGTTGAATAATGTATGATCTAATTGTTGTAATGGTTTTGTAATTTCACACTTACATGCTAAGCAATGTCAACAATATGATATTATAATTATATGTCTCACCCCTTTATAAATGTTTTTTTTTTTGTTGGAAATACCAGCACAACTCTTTTACGCTTGTTTTAATAGAACTAGACTTTGGCATAGATCTATCCCTTTTTTGGCATTAATCAACGGGGGTATTCATTTGACTAATTTCATTCAGATATTAATATAACATCAAAATATTCCGTTTAGCTCTATATCAAAGGATATTTTGTAGGGCTGTTAACGAATAACTTAAATTTAATCGTTAACTTTTGTACAAAATTAACGATTAATTAAGGGTTAATTTAGATCAAAGCCAAAAATTAAAATGTATGTTGTCATAAGTAACACGTATTAAACGTTCGAGTTGAAAATCTAAATAACACTGGAATTTCTCCTTTATACGCCATCTTTTAACCAAAGACGCAAAATAAGTCTTAGTGTTTTGACATTATTTGGTTAAAGTGATGAGCGGGTCTAATTGACAATATAACCAGCCGAGCTGAACAATCATTCACATGGAACTGAGGTAACTGGTATGCGCAAAACGGTCTTCTAGGCAAGGAATGACATTATCGGATATCGGTGTTCATTAAGTTTCCACCATGGTAAAGGGTTAATGGATTCAGGAACTTTCATCTTCATTTTGTAACGCAGTAACCCACCAGAAGAGCTGTCGTCATTTTCTGTCTCTGATTCAGACTCCGTTATTCTGATTCAGACTCCATTACTGCCATTAGCTTAAAACGCTTTCAATTTGGTTTGATAAGTAGACGAAGTGTTAGAACCATGGTAAGCAAACCTTATCAACATTTTGAACATTCCCGTCAGTCTATAGGTTAAAACAAAAATGTTATTATTTATAGACCGCTATTTTTTCTAATTTACTTTTTTGATTTCTAATAATTTGTAAGTAATGGGTCGATTAATCGTTAAAATAATTTAATCGTTAATATTTTTAACGAATAATCCAGAAATAAATCGTTAGTTTTCACAGCCCTAAAATTTTGTCATTACACGTTAATTTGAGTCAGCGTAGCGGGGTTTAACGATGATACCCGCCAAGAAGAAATATGCAACAAAAATTGCTACTCATATGTTTATGCAGAAGGCATTAGTTTGAAAAACAAGTCACACAAGTAGTAAAATATGTTGATCAGATTAAAGTTGACGTTTGCCGTCTTAGCTATGATAATCACATGACCTGTTCAAGGAAGATGATATTGTATGTGCCTTTTGGTGCTTATTTGTGGAGATGGAATGTGATATTATCCTGTGGTTATAAAGGGGATATTCTCCTGTGGTTATAAAGGGGACATTCTCCTGTGGTGATGAGGGGGATATTCTCCTGTGGTGATGAGGGGGATATTCTCCTGTGGTTATAAATGGGATATTCTCCTGTTGTGATGAGGGGGGTATTCTCCTGGGGTTATAAAGGGGATATTCTCCTGTGGTGATGAGGGGGATATTCTCCTGTGGTGATGAGAGGGATATTCTCCTGTGGTGATGAGGGGGATATTCTCCTGTGGTTATAAAGGGGATATTCTCCTGTTGTGATGAGGGGGATATTCTCCTGTGGTTATAAAGGGGATATTATCCTGTGGTTATAAAGGGGACATTCTCCTGTGGTGATGAGGGGGATATTCTCCTGTGGCGATGAGGGGATATTCTCCTGTGGTGATGAGGGGATATTCTCCTATGGTTATAAAGGGTATATTCTCCTGTGCTTATACGGGGGATATTCTCATGTGCTTATACGGGGGATATTCTCCTGTGGTTATAAAGGGGATATTCTCCTATGGTGAGTAGGGGGACAGGTCCTCAAGCTAACCCTGTGAATAGAAAACGTGGTGTTTCAGAGAGTATATAAGTACACATATATTGTCAAACAAAGGAAGTAAATTATGTATGTCTTACTATTCACCATTCTTTGTCCCTATCGTTTAGGTTGGACCATTTTCTTATCATTGTTATTGCTTGTACACGATGACATGAAAGGACATAGCCCTGAACATTGATTCGTCTTTGAAACCGAAGTAATTATCTTCTTTTAAAGAAGTTTGTTTCAGCCCTGCGTTTTACTCGCCCTGGAATGAATCCCCAATACCATGATTGAATTGAAGAAAAAACAACCCCAACCTAAACCTGCAAAACATGTTCGTGCAGTTCAATCGATACCAGCCCAGTATGCCAGAGGTGAGCAGATGGTACTGCGCGGCCTCCAGCAGAGGCGCCACGCTTATTCCTACGGTGGAATCCCAGCGCACCCCGTGCTTAGCTGTCTCCTGCACGCCCGCAGGTTTCTCTCCTCACAGCGGCCAGCGACGGAGTCAAGCCGATGTCGTCATCGCGGCAAAACTGTCTTATCTCGTCGACTTGAAAGGCGGTATTGACATCAACATTTCCATCATCTGCAGATAACACGACTGAGCGCATGTTGTTGATGAACTATTCTATTTTTTCTTTCTTTCTTTCTTGAAAAAATTTTTTTTTCGCAGGGGGTCTTAATTATTAATGTTTTCTTTTTTTAAATAAAAAAAAAATCGGTTTATTATTGAGCGGAATGCCAGTAGCTTGTAAAGCCCCGAGTATTCTGAGTTAACGTTGATAGTAATTTTTCTGGGTTTAACAAACGCAATTTTAAAAAAAAGATGCCTTGTTTACAACCAGTGCTTTTTTTCAGTGGGAACTCATGAGAACTGAGTTCCCATACCTTTTTTTGGCCGGATTCGTGTATATTTATATTATAGACTATTAGCCTATAGTATTTTCTGATATAAGTTAAAAAACAAATGTGAAATAAGTTCCAAAACATTTTTCGCTAGAAAAAAAGCACTGTTTACAACACATTACATTTGAGCTTTAGATAGCGAAATGAAACTTAAAAATAGGAAATCCCTAACAGAGTGTCCTAGTTATTTATAACTAAAGTGAAGAAGCCAAAAACACTTTTTTGAGGATTATATGAAGCTATGTCATATAACTAAGACCTACATAAATCAGTTGCACACATTCCACGAAGTGACTTCGCGCTTTAGCTCTTCAAATAAATCGGCAAATCTGTATGAACGTTAGTTGCCACATTAATGTCTAATAAATGAAGACGGACATAATGTAATCATTGTGAAGAAATGTGTAAAATTATATAATTTGTTGGGATCCATTATTTATAAAGGAGCGACACATTTAACGTTTCATCTAAACGAATCGGATATTTAAAAGCTCTTAAAACTTTAGGCCGTTAAGCCGCTAACATACGTAAAGTATGTATCAACCCAAAAATTTATTTAATATTTATGACTAATTTTTTTTTATGTCACAGGAAAATTGATGACTATTTAAGACTCAGGAAATATTTCAGACATTTGAATAGTCTATAAAGTGAAAGCAAATTCACAGTTGACATTGGCAAAAAAATTATTTGCTTAATTATGAAGTATTAAAATAATAATTTAATAAAAATGTTTTATATGTGCTGAGAAAAATAAAGTATACTGTTGCAAAGGTTTTATCATGAAATGAACATTTTTACACAACAATTAAATCCACATTAAAAGCTATTTACATTTGCTATCGTGTATCTACTCCCTAGCACCCCACATTACACCCTAATCAAATTACTTTCCTATCGTGTATCTACTCCCTAGCACCCCACATTACACCCCACATTACACCCCATATTACACCCCACATTACACCCCACATTACACCCCACATTACACCCCAATCAAATTACCTCTACTACCTCTTCTCATGACATTCAATCCAGTTTCACTTCCCACATCGTCATCGACTTCACTCCCAGCTCCGATAAATCAACCCCACTGCCTCTAAGTTTCGTTGGTCAGTGTGCAAAGTTGTACAGCATCCATTTATAGCAATATCTTAACCTAATTTGCTGCATGGTATTTCAAAAACTGCTGCGCAGCGTCGGCTAGATATCTACGCGGCGCGCAGCCACGCAGCTTAAAGGGAACGTTGCTCCCGATATCTTAAACAATTTAAAACCCCCAAAATCAATTCTACTTCCCGATCTCCATATTAACTCTGATCATCACACTCCTCCAATCTCACTATCCACGTTGACGCCACTTGAAATCCCCGCACTGATGGTACTTACCATTCCCCACTTTAACACTACTACAGTCTAACACGCCACTCCCCATTCCCCACATTAACGCCACTCCAGTCCTTAACGCCACACCCAGTGGCGGCGTTAGGTAAGCGCGGGGCCTAGTGCCAGCAATGACCCCGCGGGGCTAGAGTACTAGTAAAGATCGCTAAGCACCAGTATGCTATGGTATTTAAAAATATGAAATATCTTGATTATTGTGTAATTTTAATACCGCGTGTCACCTTTCTATTAAATTATTACTATTTTAGTAAATCTATTGTGAATGACGTGTACACAAATAAAGGGGTTTGGCTGAATGGTACATCTGACCTATTTTCCGCTAACGGTGTAATGCTTTCAAAGACGTCTAGAGCTACGCTACGGAATTTGACCTTCAAAAAGGATTACAAGAGTGCCTCTTTCGTTTCTTTACAATCGTTTCCAGCATACGTTCTACCATCCACTCTTTGGTTCTACATGTATAGGCTATTAACCAGGACGAGACATGTTCAGGACCGAAACGCGGGGCTTACCTAAGCGCGGGGCCTGGGGCAGTCGCCCCAGTTGCCACCCTCAAACGCCGCTCCTGGCCACACCCCAGTGGTATTGCCAGTTCCCTCTTGTCACATTTATTCCACTTTTCACTGTACACAATAACTGTGCTCATCATATTCATTCAATAAAACTCCCCTAATTAATGCCACTCCCTTAATGAACACCACTCTCCATAATAATGCCACTCCCTTAATGAACACCACTCTCCATAATAATGCCACTCCCTTAATGAACACCACTCTCCGTAATAATGCCACTACCTTCATGAACACCACTCTCCGTAATAATGCCACTCCCTTCATGAACACCACTCTCCACAGTAATGCCACTTCCTTCATGAACACCAGTCTCCATAATAATACTCCACTGCTCCCATTAACTCTACTGCCTACTACCATGTTCTCCAAAGGTTCTTATGAATGCAATAGTGAAACTTTACGCACCAAAGTGAGGATCATTCTCCGGCATAATGATCTCTACAAATAATCTTGTCACGGCTTTTTTGCCTATTCATGTAATCCTATTTATCATTTCAAATGCAGAAGATAATTGCGTCCACAGACCATGAGAGATTATCTGTTGGCAAGTGATACAGCTATCACAGGCCACGGCTATAGGGGTTCCACGCATTACCCCAGCCGCCTAACTATTGTCTAGTTAGGTACCCATTCAGAGCTGGGTGACTCGGGGACTCCTCAGGCCCCGGGAACAAATCCTCGCCTTCGTGTGGATTTGAACTCGTGACCATCGGTACGACAGTCGAGCGCGCTACCTCTCGACCACCGAATATTTCCGAACGACCGAAAGGCACAAATTATCGAATGCATTAAGATAACAGATCTAATAAGCATGCGGTAAGAAATTTAAAAAATGGCAACGTGCTAATAAATAAAAATATTTAGATAAAAATGTAGTTTTTTTTTTATATCTCAATTAAAAAATTATTTATATCACCCTTCAACGTTGCACCAATGATGACGTTATCACAAACAAGTAGAGTGTAATTGCAAATAAATTAGGGCAGTTAATTTAACTTTAATCGTTAACTTTTGAAAAATTACCGAATAATTAATCGATAATTTTGATTGAAGCTAAAAATAAGATGTTTTTAACGTCTTTAAACTGAAAATTTCAAGGGAAATAACAGAAACAGGCAATTCACATTTTTTTAAATTAAAATTTTGGATATAAGTAGTTCAATATAATGTCGGTGAATTTAAATTTTGTTATTGTTAATTAAGTAAAAACAATGTTTAATTGTTGATATCATTTGCCTTATAAAACAGCTTATTTTAAAGTTTACACTTTAAAAATCTTTTTTTTTAAAGGGAGTTTTTGTACGTTAAAAAGCAACTATTTTACTTATTATTAATTGATTATTTATTGATAAATCGGTTACGCCGTTAATAACAATTTTCCCTAATTTTAATCGTTATTTTGTCTTTTAATCGATACAATTTTTTACCGATTAATCGAGAAATTAATCGATAATTTCCGCAACCCTAAAATAAATATATAAAAATTTCTTGCTATCTATTGTGATATCGAAGATGATTTTCTTTATGGCATGTTGATTAGTTTACAGCTTGAATACACTATAGGAGTGAGTACAAACCTGAATATGCTAACAGAAATACACGTCAGCCGCTCTTCTGATCGAGGTAGAGGTCTGTTGTAGGAGTATGGAGGATCTTGCTAGTCTCATTTCTTGATGCTGATGTTGTTCAGTGTCCCCCGCCCCAATAGAGCATACTCCAAGCTCTGGCATAGGATGGTGTCACTGAACCCGCAAGTAAACATTATTCACTGCTATTTGAGTTGTGCTACTGCCACATGTGCACGAAGGCTGAAGATTAGTGTCACGCCCCGGACAACGGGTAAAGCCTTACGAGCTCCCTGGGTTCACAAAGTTGTAACTTTCTTAATGCGATCGTCAAATTACATCATAGGGGGTATGTGTATCATAAAAGATCTTTCACTTAACAACCGATATAAACTTGCGTGAAACCCTGATTTTAACTTTCGACAGTGCTAGAAAACGTAATTTACTTTCTACTGACAGAGAAGAGTCAATTAAAAATCCGGAACCCATTCTTACTATCGGAAATAGGGATGTGACAAAGTTCGAATTCGAATCCGACGACATTCGAACTTCAACGTTTTTTGAGCAAATTCGATTCGAATTTGAAAAATTACCGTTTTCAGATGAAACACGGCCGTAGAAATCGTAACTAAAATAAAAAAAAAACTAAAATCTTTCGAAAACCCGAAACTATTTAATCATGAACGTATTTTAGATACACCCCTCTCACGAAATTGTTTTCATCCGAGTTTTCTAAACCTCGGAATAGATGACCGTCGCAGCAGACTACTGTCAGACAATGCAGAGAAACAGATGTTCTTGAAGTTTAATCTGTCATTAATTAATTTCAAGTACTGAGGCTTCATGTGAATGTGACAATAAACAGTATTTTTAATTTTGTTTAATGCTCTCAAAACTCTCCAATTTTAAGAACTAAGTTTTTAATTTCGCTAAATGTTGTTTGTCAAATTGTTTTAATTTTTGTACTTGATTTAAGCGTTTTTAAAAATTTAGGTTCAAATTACTTTGGTGGAATTAAATTCATTCATTTTATTTATCTTTTTAAACTGCAATATGCATTGTTTTTAAATTACTTATTTTTGTGATTAAAATCCTTCTTGTTATGGGGGCCACGGGACTGACACCTTGATATACTCCCTTTTTTAGCCAAGTGTTGACCAAAGCCGCATCCGCATTCGAATCCGATGGATTTATATTTGCCAAATCCGAATCCGACGGATGCGGATTTTCCTCACCCCCGTCACATCCCTAATTGGAACTAATAATTTCATTAATTAAAAGCTTATCTTATCTCAACGCTTGACTTATTTGAGATTATTTCTACCGGTCATCATCTGGAAATCCAACCGAATTCGCAGTTTGGAATATCCCACGGTTCCGAACCCACACCGTTGACGAGCAGAATATGGTAATAGTGACATTATTATTCTGGTTCCCAACCACTCTGTTTCGGAGTAGAACGGAGTACGACCGTAAAACAGCGAGCGGTCGCAGGTAGTTTAGTATTAATATCGCCATTAGCCGAGTAAACCAGCCCCACGGCCAGCGTCAAGAAAAAGAATGGGAAATCAAGTACGCGACTCTCCGCTAAACACACGGCATTAAACATTGATGTTCTTTGCCAATAGTTTGACGAGGGTCGGTGTTTATCTCAGTTTTACCATCTCACGGGACATGTTAAACTAATTCAACGGAGAGTTATAATGGAGAGAAAAGGCCATTTGGAGCATGGGGGGGGGGGTGGTGCGTTGGAGGGTGGACATGATGAGGAACATGGTAGGTGATTATAATTTCGCTTGTTTAATTGGTGCCAATACTTTATACGCATGAAAATACGAAGATTCTTCATAGCGAATCTCGCATTTAAAATGCGGTAAGTTAGAAAACCTTTAATTTGTTTCTTTTTTTAAAATTACATTCTTTTGTCGATAAAGATCAATTTTCATTCACCATTTTCAGGCTTCAGATTATAGGTTTTTTAGGTACCAAAAGTCTAAGAAATTATAAAAAAATGAACATTCAAAATATAATGGAAATCAAGGAAATTATGGAGAAAGATTTTTACGCTTCAATTTACAAAAAATAAATATATAGTCTATATTATATATATTATGAAAGTTAGGTTAAACGCTGACATCTGCAGATTTATATTAAAAAAAATGACAATTTGAAAGCTTCAGAGCTAAAATAGTAGCTTCTCATTCTCCCTGAACCCAAAAGCAAACTATATAGTTTTATTAAATTAAAAATTTACACAAAAGTTGGTTATGATTAAATATTTTTCATTTTGAAGAGAGTTTAGGAAAATGGAGAAGTACGGAAGAGATTTGTCAAGTCACTTCATTTTCAAAGACACAAGTAAAAACTGGTTGCTAAAAGCTCTTCGAGCATTTTGGAATGAATAAATAGCGAGGTCATTAGTGCGCTCGCCTCACAAACTGAGGGGCGTAAGATCTAGCCCACGTTTAAGGCACAATAAAACGTTGATGAACGACTATCGCTAAAGAGTCCTCCGCTAACCTGGAGAGGAGATGGGCGCCGCCAAGGTCTACCAAGACCTGAGAGAATTCCAATGGAAACATTAGAACTTACTACGACCACGAGGTTATAGGGCACTTACACACACACACACACACATACATACACACATATATATCAGTAATCCATTGACTTGCAGTCTACATCACTAGACCCCCACACGCCTTAACAATTTTACGCTCGTCTTTAACAGCCTCGCCCATGGGCCGTCCGTCAGTAGCTTTAGTTTCGCTAACGCCAACCTCAAGTCTCCCTTATCTTTCTATTGATAGATATCCTCACAAAATATTAATGAACTCGATATAAATAACCGCGCGATATTTACTAAACAGATAGAAATCAAGAATGGCACAATACCAAACTTTTGCAAGGGATGGAGTATTGGACTCTCGTGTGTAGCAGCAATCGGATAGAATTTTCCGTGATCGCCAGTTTGATTTAGTGAGAAAGTGGTGCTAACTAATTTACTGGAGTTGCTGATGGCAGAGGTTGAACCGTTCAGTTGGCAGTTGAAGTGTCTCCATGAGGCTGTAAGTGGGGAGCGGGGGGAGAGGGAGTGCGGCCTGGCCACCCTAACGTGATCAGAGGACAGCTAATGAAATAACAGCAGGCCACGGAGATCACATCTTTTTCGTCCCAAACCAGAGGGTGGCCGGTGTCAAAGCTGCGGGGACTGACTCGGGGCTATCATTAGTGCTGACCATCTTGTCTGGCCTTCAATTAATCGCCCGCATCGGAACAATGTTCATGGTTATGGTCGAGTCGGGGTTTTAGTGTGCGGCTTAGTTTTAGGTCAATTTGGGGTTGAACTTTTTAAACGGCTGAATAATACTGAATATATATATATTTATATANATATAAATATTATAGTCTTTAAAATCTTTTAAATACCTCATTTTAAATAGCTTGTTGGCATGCTATTTACCGCTTTAATTAATCGTATTAAAAAAAACCCCACTATAATCTATTATTTTTTTAAAACGTTATGTAGAGGCGATTTGACACATTTGTTTATCGGGAATTTCGGTTGTGATATTCTCACGAAAACCTGAAAATTGCGAAGTAATCCCAAAAACCTTCCAGACATCCAGACATTGGATTGCTAAATAGCCTGCTTGAAAGTCTTTTTTTTTTCCAGAAAAAAAAAAGTTTAAATGAATGTATTAATGTCCAAATAAAGTTTAGTCAACAAACTCCCCATTTTGGATTACTTTTACATGCGTTCTTGTTAAGCCGCACTGATCCAAAAATACCGCAAACATTTCATTATACCCGGACTATCCGCATCAAGAGATTTATCAGCGTCCCCTTAAAACAAAAATAGCACAACGTCCACACCTTTCGACAAAAAAACAAAACAAATCTTGTGTAAACCCGAGACAAACGAAACGCATTGAAGGCAATCACCAGACGTCAGATCGACACGCGATACCACCATCACTCAATCCAGCGTCATTGTGCCCCCCTCAATCGGCAGACCATCCAGGAAGGGAAAATCTGGAGCCTATTACGAGACGAAAATCACCCAAACCAACATCGTCAAATGCTCTCATTAGAAAATTCTATGACTTTTAAAAGTAGTGGTTCCGTTAGTGGCTTTTGTTGGACAACAAAAAATCGAGTTTTCGATCAGCTTTGAACGGTGAGAATGTTATCCTTCCCCTCCTCCCCCAACCCCATCCGGCCCCGACCGAGGGAGGAACGATTAGTCATTAAAAGCGAGGGGTTCGTGAGAAAAGCACATCCATTGTGAGTCGCGCTGACCGCGGAGTTTCATGCTCGCGCCCACATTATGACCTTTTATTACGGCATTAATTTATTAGCACTTTGACGGGGATCTTCTTAGCCAGACGGTAGACTGAATCCATGGTTGGACGGTGTCACGAAATAAAGTCTCCCCCAAAAATATAGCCTCCCCCCCTTCCCGGAAAGTTTATTGTAAAACAATGTCTCATGGGAAAACTTTGTTTTAAAATAATGTGTCCATGGTTAAAATAAAACCGTCCCGTAATTATGTTAAATTATAGAAAACATTTAAACTTAATGTTTCAGAATATAAAATGCATTTGTGTTACATGCATTTGAGCATGTAATGAAAATTCAACAATCATAAGCTTAGCCAGCGGCGTAACAAGTTGAGGGCAAAGTGGGTTCTTACGCCCGAGTGACACATTTTTAAGGGTGCCTAATTGCGCAGCGTTAATTAAAAATAACAAATAAAACAGGGCCGACTAATAAAAACGATCAAGTTAACAGTATTTAAGTAATAAGTAAATACTTTTGTTTATTACCATAGTAATCATTCTCTATTCTTTTATCTTTGACAGAACTTTTTATATTATATTAAAAGTTTAATTGGACCAGATTTATATGGGGTGGGGGTCTATTTTACAGCCAGTGGAGACATAATTTTAAAATAAATCTGCCACGTGGAGACTGTGTAATGTGCATGGGAGCGGATTTATTTTGCAGCATGGGCTTAATTTCTCACTATGACAAAAACGTGATGTGATCCATGGATCGTTGGATTAACTTCTTACTGTGACAAAAACTTAATGGGATACATGGATGCTTGGAATAACTTCACTATGGCGATACCTCATGGGAACCATGGCAGGATGGCTTAACTTGTTACCAGTTGAATTCTCATTGTATCGATTTTTAGACAAAACAACAACAAAATTAACAACATATTCAAATGTTTCGAAAAGCTTTTTCACTACCTAATTTTTATATTTTTAAAAGCTCTTAAAAAGCCTTTAAAAAAAATATAAATCCTTTTTATACGAGACATAACTATAAATAGAATTTCCTTATAATACGCAGCCCAAGACAATCCAAAAAGTACAAAAATTTTAGTTATATCTCGTAAAACATGTTTAATATAAATAATGCGCACCAATCGGGAATATTTTTTTAAAAGAAAGTGTTGTCAATTTAATGCGCTCCTTATTGCGCGACAGAAAAGGTTGTTCAATATAATACGTAACACGACTCTAGCACAAAAATAAAAATGTTACATAGAGATAAATAAAGATAATCTAAATTTTCATTAATTTAATTACAGTTCATTTGATCGATCATAAATTTTGATACATCATTTTATCATTAGCACGAGCCTGCCTTCAAAATTTCAGCTCACCAGCATACAGGGAACTGGGTTAAAAATCGATTCAAAGTTTTTCGGCAGTCAAGCAAACAAGCCGACACCACAAGTTAATATTAAGGATTTAAAAATAGAGGGAATTATAGCTTGTACAGTAGCTGGATTTCATAAAGAATCTTTTATGTTACGTCATTGTTATTGTGAAAATTATTGATGGGAATTGACAAAACAACAACTATTTCATGTATAGTGTGAACAAGTATCGTCACAACATGTCTTTCATGTCTGTTTTAAAGACTACAATAAACAACGATTATATTAGTGAGAGCAAGGGAAAGGTTGTGAGGCAGGAGGGGGGTGGGGGTGGATGGCTTACATGCTCATGGGCCACGCTTTGAAAAATGAAACGCTCAATCCACGGGAACACCCTGTGGAGAGATTTGACGCCCCTGGCGTACCCATTACACGCTTGCTGTTTATAATAAGTTTATAACACGTTGTTCTACTGATGACTGAATGTTTGATATAGAAGATATAAATGTAGCTAATCATTTTTTTAATTCAATGGGCCGTCCATAAATGACGCCACGCGCCGGGGTGGGGGGAGGATGGGGGATCACGGATTTCTGATGACGTTGTGTGACGAGGGGCAGGGGTGTTTAAGAAATGTGACGTCAGATTTTAAAAAAAAACGCGCAACTTCATAAAAGTTCCACAAAATATTAGATTGCTTGAAATGTACTGAAGGAAGTTTTCAATGGCTTCACGCGTGTTACCATATTATATTGCAGACTTACACTAAATACATATTTAAATGACAAAAAGGAATTTGCAAAATACTAATTATAAATCTGAAAATACGGGTCTTAGGGGAGGGAGTCAAAGCTTTGTGACATCATATTGGATGGGGTTCTAAGTTCTTATGACGAAGTGTGATGTGGGAAGAATTGGAAAAGGTGGGTGGGGGGGGGGGTTAAATATCGGCCAAAATCGCGTGACTTCATTTATGGACGGCCTTTCAGAAGGAGAATTTGTCATTCTGAAAACTAATGGTCAAACGTTATCACCATGAAGACCTAGTGGATAAACCAATATTTTGTGTGTGTGTGTGTGGACGGCATCGTAAGTAAACGGATGTGGATAGAGATCACTCGTTGCAAAACAAACACATCGCAACCCCCCCATGTCCATAAATATGCATTCTGCCACATTTTACTCCCATCTTTTTGCAGTTCTAATATTATCATCTGAATCCTCTCATCCAAGCCTCTGGCACCTTATACATTTTAACAAAATATCCAAGATTCTGAGGAAATTTCCTAATGTTCTAATGTTACTTCAATTTCTTTACTTGTTAATTAAAAAAAAATAATTATGTAATTATGTAAGATTACAGCTGGTACTGTCAAGCTCATCTCAAGCATTCCAACAAGCAAACTAACAGACTAACAAACTTTAAAACTGACAAACTTTAAAACTGACAAACTTACAAACTGACAAACTTACAAACTAAAAGACTGACAAACTTTCATACTGACAAACATACAAACTAAGAGACTGACTAACTTTCATACTGACATACTAACAGACTGACAAACATACTGACAAACTAAGAAACTAGCGAACTGACAAAGTAACATACTTACAAACTAAAAGACTGACAAACTTTCATACTGACAAACTTACAAATTAATAGGCTGACCAAAAAAAGACACTTGACTCACAAACTGACAAACTCACAGACTGACAGTCTAGCCGACTGGTAAACCAAAAAGACTGGCTTCTTGTTGATTAATTTGACAATAATCATGTCTCGATGGGAAAATCTTTGCCATTGCGCTGATTCATCTGGTTGTTCAATCTTTATGTCCGTACCCAATCTTGACGATCGAATCCTTGCACAACTTTATTTCTGCGTAATGCGCTGGCAGCTGCATCAGAAACGTCACTTTTCAATTGTGATTAGAATCTCCGACTGTTGTCCGAGCTGTTCTAGTAATCAGATACACTTTTTTTTCTCTTTTGATGTTTTCGGGCTTTTTAGAATCTCGTTGCTATTTGAAGAGGCGAAGTTTGATGAAAAATAAGAATAGAAGATAGGATTTGTCACCCCCCCAAAAAAAAAAAAAAAATCAAACTCTCTTAATATAAAAGGAGCTCTGTATATTTTCTCATTTTGCTACTTTTAACCGATACTATGAAGAAAATGAAATCGACCCAACTGATTAGAAGTTGTAGATACATCCATACAAGTTCAATATAAGAATCTTTAGAGAAATTACAAGCAAAAATATTTAAAAAAAAAAATTACTTATTTCAAATCACAAGCACAATTTGAAGACCAAAAGACATTTTTGTATTTTGTTTTGTTATAACTATTTAATATTTTAATGGTCATAAATCAATTAATACCAAAAGAAAGTCCTGATTGAAAAAAAAACAACCACGGAATCTCCAAGATTTGTAGTATTTAGTTCCCATGTGCCATGAAGACATGTCAGCAATGTCATAGTGCATGTCTTCTAACGGGGGGAATGATTCAAAATGTCCAAGCCCTGAGGATGTCTCTTACACCCTCGACCACACCACCCCGCTGCCCTATTGAGCCGCTACGGTATTTGTTTTCGATTTTTTTGACAATTACAAAGAATTAAATGACGCAACTGGGCGTCCCCCAGGCCCGCGTTTGAGCGGAAGAAAAGGTGGGGTGTGGGGGGTGAGGTCGGGGGGAAGGGCACTAATCAATATAATACCGTCGAAATTTCTGCAGATAGCGAGATAACAATTGGCCGATACGATGCTATCGGAGAAGTCTTTTTGTTTCCAGCTTCTAGGCAGGGATTCGCCCTCAGAACAATAGCCTCGTCCGTCCCCGGGTAACGACGGGACGCGTCGGTCGGCACGTGCTGGTGCCCGGAGTATGGCACCGAGGGGAAGATAACCCAGGAAGTTTTTCAGGGAACAAAGACAAGCAACTGTTCCGTGCGAATCCGACTTGTGAATTTTGACCGAA
>MUZC01000155.1:377119-389734 GCA_002072015.1 Radix auricularia
GGGGGGGCTGAAGTAATTTATTGTTAAGAAAAACGGAATTAATATGTTTTCTAAGATAGATCTATATCCATTTAGTTATTTTGTCAAATTGGTAAATGTATCTCTAAAGGCTCTGAAATCTTTTACAATCAAAATTCCCCGGAGAAGTTGGAGTCAGTTCCCTTGGCGAGCGCTCCTTTAATTCGGTGACGATAAAATTGTCACTATCTTCCGAAATTTTTGAAAGTGAGTGAAAACAAGAAGAAAAAAAATCAGAGAAATGTAAAAGACGTTTTATTATTTGATAGGAATTTTGAACATCGGAATGCTATAAGCGTGCTAGGCTATAGTGCTATAGAAGGAAACATCCATTCATTTATATTTCGTAAAAAATGGATGTTTTATATGAGGATCTAATTATTCTGTGATCTATCCAAGTTCTTAGCCCGTGCCCCATGACAAGGATAAGCCGAATAAAACCTTAAGATTGGTGATCGATGAGTTCAAGTGGTAAAAATACCGTCAGATCACGTCGGTGTGCTAAACAACCCTAATCACCGCCTTAAACGCTGCGACTAATGTAAAAAAAAGAAAGCCGGCATTGCCAGATGTCCGAGTTGACACCCTGGTGAGAGTCACGTGACGGACTCCACTGTTAACCCCACGAGTTTGGGATTAGAGATTATTTTAATATTTTTTTTTATTATCTTGACGTCCGTTCTAAAGACAGAGATTTTTGCTGATCGTGTCTGACGCATGGTGACGTCATGGACCACAAATGCTGTCGACTTGGTTGAACAACAGCTGGAATTTATAGTTAAATTTGTTGTTTTAATCTAGAGCAGGGATCTCCAAACTTTTCTCCCGAAGGGCCGCATTAACAGACAAACAGCATTTTGGGGGCCGAATGCTCACAGTTTTGTTGTAAACTACAGTTAACAATAGGATCTTTTTTTGGAGACTGAAAGGTCCCCAGGGGCCGTATGAGAGAACCTCGCGGGCCGCATCTGGCCCGCTGGCCGTAGTTTGGAGACCCCTGATCTAGAGAAATAGTTGTGCACCGTTAGAGAAAAACAGAGGCAGGTTATGCGGAAGTCATTTCCGGTATTGAGTTGTACTAAGATGATCGCAGTTAGTTTGATTCGCACGTTAATGTTATTATTACGAAACATTTGTTCAAGATTAAATTGTTTTTTTAAAATTGCCATTTTGGCTGAAAAAATCCTTATTAAAAAGTCTGACCATATGACCAACCCCAAAAGCAAGACCAACAAAATAATAATATTAGGGATGGAAATATTCGAGGAGTCTCGGACGATCGGTCTTACATCGTACTATCTTATACAGGATTATTGTAAGTTATAACAAAGCTTCACAATTCATTCTGGGAATTAAATCTACAGTTGAATCGAAAAACTGAAGTCAGTATTTTTTTGTGAACATATGGATTGGAGAAAACTGAAACTGTCGGAATTAAATCTACTAGATTGATTGGGGCAAACTCAAATCGTCGGAATTAAATCTATTAAATTGATTGGGGCAAACCCAAGCTGTCGGAATTAAATCTACTAAATTGATTGGGGCAAACTCAAATCGTCGGAAATGAATCTATTAAATTGATTGGGGCAAACCCAAGCTGTCGGAATTAAATCTACTAAATTGATTGGGGCAAACTCAAATCGTCGGAAGTGAATCTATTAAATTGATTGGGGCAAACCCAAGCTGTCGGAATTAAATCTTCTAATTTGATTGAGGCAAACCCAAGTTGTCGGAATAAAATCTATTAAATTTATTGGGGCAAACCCAAGTTGTCGGAATTAAATCTACTAAATTGATTGGGGGAAAACTCAAGTTGTCGGTATTAAAACTATTAAATTTATTGGGGCAAACCCAAGTTGACGGAATTAAATCTACTAAATTGATTGGGGCAAACTCAAGCTGTCGGTCTTATAACTGCTCACGTAAAAGGTGAGTTCTCATAGAAGGAATGGGTTCTTGTGTAACTAATAGAGGCATAGTAATGTGTTAGCCAGGCAAGGGTAATAAGGCAGCTGACTTGATCAGGGACCAGGGGGCGACAGCCAACGGATTTCTCGAGAACTGCCGTAAATCATTGCGCTCATTAACTTTTATCGGCGGTGCCTGCAGTTGTCGCCCGTGGTCATTACCCTGGAGATTGGGCTTTTATTCTGGAGAGTTCGTGGTGATAAAATCTGGGATTTTGATATTTTGCTCACCTAGTTGAGTGGGTGGAATGTTTGCCTGATTCGTAGAAAAGGTTCGAGTTTTTATTTTATTTTAGAAAGCACCACACGAGCGGCTAAAAATAGTTATTAATAGTATGATTAATATGTGTTTTAAATTCATCCATCCATCCATCCAGTCATCAATCCATCTATTCATCCATCCATCCATCCATCCATCCATCCATCCATAAACACATCCATCCATCCATCCAGTCATCAATCCATCTATCCATCCATCCATCCATCCATCCATCCATCCATCCATCCATCCATCGATCCGTCCGTCCATCCATATCTGTCGGTCCGTCGATATGTCTGTACGCTCGCCTATCTATCTTCCTTTATATCTTTCAAAATAGAATGATTTTATTTATAAACTAATGAGGGCTAAACAGACTGATACTTTATTCACTCGATTGAAGTATTCGCTGCTTTATTATGCAGCCTGAACCACTTTTCTTATAAATTAATTATTTTCTGTTTTTCTCTGTGACAGTCAAGTTGATGCATTATTTTTGCAGAACTCTTTAAACAGTTCAATTCATACAACCTATCAAACTAATAATATACCGCACACAAGAGTTTTGAAGACGGAATAAATAATCAAATAAACTGTCATGGCCGAGCCTAGTGGGTGTCAGACATGTTCGCAATAAAGGGAAAACAATGGGCACAATCGCACATATTTAAAAATTAAGAAAAAAAAAAAAAGAAACAATGTTTTCGCTGGGGCTTGAACCAAGGACCTGTAAGGTGGACGTGATAACCACTACCTTACGAATCTCATGTCATTCTGTGGAGGAACAACGCAAGTGAAGTCAAGAACTATTGTTGGTCTCGAGAGATTATAGGTCGACCACGGCGAGGGTCATTCATCATGCTCATTTTCACATACTCGCTTTGGTGAATTATGTAAACAAATATTTAGATAACTTTTGGTTGTTTTAAACGTTGCATCTCTACCGTAATATATGTTTAAAGAGGCAGCCGCTAGATAATCGACGTTAGTTCAGTCTTACAAGTGAAGTCTGAGACGGATCTTGAATTGGATCCGCGGTCGAGATAAAGACGCCGCTAGCGTGCGCACGACACATCTTTGATTCCGGCTGTTTGCGCGCTAATTTTTCTGAGATTGATCAAGGGCTTAAAGGAAACTTCCCTGATTAACCGGCGGGCCCGTGATCAAATTAATCAGGCGATCAAATGAACGATTTATCTGTACAATCCACTGATCCGGTTTCGTGGGAATCTTCCGATCGGGCATTCCCACACTGGGTGCTAATCTGGTGCGCAACCAAGTGTTTGCCGTCCAAGTGAAAACTATCTGTCGACTTCCTTGAGCGATCCAGCTAACTGCAAGCGGAATGGGTTAGAGGGCGAGTAATTTGAATCATTTGGGCAAGACGCGGAGACGGCTCGGGGCTTCCACAAAGGGCAACTGTTATTAGTCGAATGATTGATTTTCTTAATGAAAAAAAAAATAAGTTGAGCATTGAGAGGGTAACTTTATTATATCTGGATTCCTTGATCGCATTACTACGCGGAATTCGATGCATAGAATGGCGTGAAAATGCGAGTTCGTGAGAAAGGTTAAGCTTAAAGATAACCATTTAAAACAAACGTCACCAAAATGCTGTGTCATGTTTTGGTTCAAATGTAGGAGATGGTTCGATTAGCTGGATTAAAAAAAAACAGATATTAAATAAACGTTTACCGTTCACGTTTCGACAAATATTCGCAAAGATATCAATGAAAAAATTAATTGACAAACATCCACTGATTCAATGCTAAAAATATTTGTCTCATGTAGTTTTACAGCAGTTTCTGTTTCTTTCGTTAGCCAATGGGAGAAATACAAAAACAGAAGGGGAAAGATATAGCAAATATTTTACTAATAAATAAATAAGAATGAATAATTCACGATAGCAATAGCCGGTTCACATTGATCAAAAATATTTTTTTAACCATTAGAAACAATTGTATAAGAAGATTGCCAATTTATAGAATTTTCATCGCAGAAATAGATACAACAATGCAAACATAAGACTTTGAGAAATCTTACTTTGTGTATTTTATCATATAGTGTAATTCGCCACTGAAACGCGTTAAATATTGAATCGGACTTTTAAAAAAAAAGCAATGGCTTGTTCGTGCTCTAATGTATCGCCATCTTAGAGCTCGTGGCTATTCGAGTCTCGTGCACAGCCGACAGCCACTTGAGAGCTGGCAGATCGCGTGTCCCAGGAACGAGACTAACATAATATTTTATACTGCTAAACGCAGCCCGAGGGTGAAAATAAACAAGCAACCATGTATGGGTTCTTTTAACAGCTTCCGAGGGAGTCAGTCAAACTCTGGGAGTCAGGAGAGGATGAGTCATGGAGCCCAAGTCTCATAATATTGTTTGAGTCAGCACGGGTATTTTGAATGCGAGATTTTTGTAACTTGTATCAGGTGCGCGGGGGAATGTGGGTGTGTGAGTGATGCAGCTGCAAGTCGACAGCTGCTGACAAACTTAAAATGAACTTAGCCAACTGCTGGGACCGACCAAGGCCGTCTTAGCGCATAGGCCCGTTGGGCATTAGCCTGGGGGCACACGAGCATAGGGGTCCCATGGGAATATGTTTATTTATAGGTATTATGTATATTTATTTTGTTTTGCTTCAGGGGGAGGCGCACGCCTTCTTTGCACAGGAGCCCAACACTATTTCTTTGCCCGGGGGCCCAAAATGGTGCAAAGACGGCTCTGGGATTGACTCATAGAATTCTTCACATACCAGCCCCCCAAAATTCTGAAATGTGAAGATATTTCCAAGTCGGTGACCAGATCTTCAGACGATGACGTTGTTATGTCGGGTGAATAGTTTCAGTGAAATATTGCTGGTTGGCGTGGACAGGGGCGTTCCTGATGGGGGTTGGTTGTTGGGTGGGTGGNCCCCCCAAACAACGTTACCCAAAGGATCCCAAACGCTACTAATCGGCGTGTTTGATACCCAGGGAGTGTCTCACTCCCTACCCCCACCCCAACCCACCGCACCCAGCCACTGGAAGACAGTTGTTCTAACAGGCGCGCCTGGGGCCCTGCATGATGTCAACAGTAGCAAGTTTATGACCGGGTGATAAGCACGATCAGGTTGGTGTAATTATTACACTGCTGATAACAGATTCACATTGTTTTTTTTGTTTTTTTAATACCTGTTTTGGGGGGGGGATATCCTTTATTTTGTGTGTTCGTTGATTTTTTTTTTTGTGCGCTAATGTCTCCATGTTATTAGAGAAAGGCATCACAGATCGATGAAGGTATTTGTTGAAGAAGAGGGGACAAGGGAGACGGGGTGGGGCTGGAAGGGTGTGCCGTGTTGGTGCTGGGGTGGGGGGAGGGGGAGAAATCTTGAAGAGGATATTGGATGATTAAAGTAGAATTGCAAAACATTTGTAAAGAGCGTTGTGTGGACTGAGGTGAATGTTGTGTTTGATAACAGCCGGTGCTAACGAAATTCGGTGAGGCTGAAGGCGAGAGAAAGCTTATTGTAAATAGGCCCGTAGAATAATCAATTCAATAAAAGCCTTATGGCATGTTTAAAAAAAAATATTTTAAGAAAAAGGATTTCAAAGAAGGTAAAAAAATTAAACAACAACAGCAGATCAAGCAGAAGGTCATCTGAGTGTGTTATAGAGATGCAAATGGAAAACAGTGTGTGTGTGGGGGGGGGAGGCGATAATATACATAATTGATGACATACGAGTACAGTATTATATCGTCCATTTTCGAAAACTTTAGATGTTCAACAAAAGTTGGATACTTTTGAAAAGAAAAAAGGTGTGGTGGAGGGCGTATTGTAATATAATAATTATAAATATTATTATTAGCAATGGGACTAAATTCAGATAGTTTATCAGAAATTGTTCCACATCAGATTCTGCTTGGTGGATGAGAGCATGATAAATTATGTATGACCCGAGCACGACAACTCAAAATACATGAAACACAAACTACAAGTAAAAGTATCAGTTAGGCTTCAAACTCGTTGTCATTACAAAAATTTGCTGGTTGTAGTATTTAAAATTTAAAAAAAAAAATCTTTTCACGGAAATCAAAGGCGTCTCCAAGCAGCCAATACACATAAAGCATACCGACAAGGCATCACACTTTAAAGGAGACATCTCTGAAGTTTTATTCGCTCTCTAAAAATAATTTCCATACGTCACCGATCACGTTTGACCAAATATGGCAGGACAGCCATAAATCTTCACCAATCATGAGAGTCGAGAGCAGAGGCGGACACTTCAAGAATTAATGGATAGGATTATTATTAGACAGGAGGTTTGCTCGTTATTTTGGAATCCTTAAGATATGCTTTGAAAATTCCGACAGAGTTCCGTGTAAAAATAAAAAGATTTAAAATTAGATATTTGGTGGAAGGAGTTTGAAATAATATCAGAAAAAAAAATAAAAATAAAAAATCTGAATTGAGCTGTGGGCACTTTGCGCTCTTCCAACTATTAAAATTGCTCAGGACGGTTGTCATTGTAACCGGAAATAACTATTTATTAACACTGTCGAGATGGGGTGACCTCTACGTGGTTCGACAGACGAGTAAGGTCGTGGTGCACACTGCGACCTGAAACCGACAAACCCCAGGCTTGGATAGCCGAAGGCCGTTGTTAGGTGTTAGGTGCTAGTCAAACATGATTACAGTCGCTGTACTGATCTTAGGCAAAGCATTTAGATGCAATGCCGATGATGAAAACCAAAGTACCCGTTGAGGGTCGGGTTACTCCGAAGCGACCGTTTCGTCCCCCTCAATTAACTAGCAACGCTGTTGAGCGGTGCCGGTTTAGGGCCAGGAGCGCCAGTACAGAATAGCAAAAGGTACCGCTAGGAAACGCTTTTGGTCGCCAGCTCTGAGGAAACCTTCCGGTGGGGGTTAAACCCTAGTTAGGTCAGTGATGATCCCCACGCTTTGCGGCGATCTAAACCATAAGACTCGTAAGCTTTGCCGTGGTGGCGCCAAAGTGATACTATGTTGATAGCGAGTCACAGTAGGGAAATTCCACACCTCCCTTGGGAGGCACACTTTAGTGGGAGGCGTTTTCGGCCCAGTGCCCTGTACGCCCAGGCGGCCGCTTGTAGCAGCGACCGCTCCGGGGGGGGGCGGCTTCTCAGTCTTTACGTCCCTTAGGGGGCCAGAGGGCTGAGGGGGTTTTCCGGGAAGCCCCATGAAGAGCGCAGGCTCGGGACTGCTGATTTTCTTCCACATGTAGGATTAACACTAACTATACTTCTTGAACGATATCATAAATTAACCCTTAAGCGCACTACAGCTGACGTCACGTTTGTATTTGAAGTAAGGGTCTCAATTTGCATTCGTGTTGATGATGTTATAAAATCGTTGTTGACCGTTGTACACATTCCGACTTTTGAAATTGTAATTATCAATTGACAATTCACGTGGTTTAACGTAGCGTTATTCAAGTTTCCTTAGAGTCCAGCTTCTAATATGTGACCGCTGGTGCCAATTTAAATACTTATCATTTGTTGAAAATAAGAATTAAAAAAAAAAAACTCACCTGGGTTGCCTCCCATTTCAAACCTTGCCCCTCCCCCCTTCCTACGCCTGTGACTGTGACTCCTGTATTTTCTTATCATACTCTCAGGATGTATATCATTTATCAGTAATCTTCTTGAAATTTTTCGTTGCCATTTTCGAGGTGACATTCAACTGTTATGTCCTTGGCTCCGTCAAAACTTTGGTGCGCAGACGATAAATGACATTATTGGCTTTAATAAAGAACAGCATCACAAGATTCATTCGGAAAGTAAAAAAAAAAAAGTGTACATAAATATTTCTCTATTTTCAAACTAGCTCTATGTTGTGAACTCAGATAAAAGGGAGTTCTCTTATGTGAATCCCATTTTTAACCCACCCAGTGCGATTCCGTTGCACAATAAGATCCTATGTTTGATGGAATCCCTTTTCCCGAGATTTTCCAATTTTCTCCAAATCTTTGTTGAATTAAAAAAAAAATGATGATCAGAATTTTCAGAATAGTCCAGAAAATCGCAGAATAAAGGGAGCTAATGCGATAGTTCAAAATTACTTTTACACCTAGACACAGGTAAGCACCACCAAAACAACAGGAACGAACTTTGACTTAAGGTTCATTTCTTGTGTATGAGATCTTATACAAAGTTTATATTCATGGGAAAGGAAATAAGGGAGTTTAACAATACACTTTTACGAGAGAGAGAGATAGAGAGAGAGAGAGAGAGAGAGAGGGGGGAGGGAGGGAGGGAGTGTGAGAGAGAGAGAGAGAGAGGGAGAAAAAGGGAGACAGAGAGAGTGACAGAGAGATGGAGAGAGAGAGTGAGAGAGAGGGAGAGAAAGGGAGAGAGTGAGAGAGAACGGGAGAGAGAGAGAGGGAGAGAGAGAGAGGGAGAGAAAGGGAAAGAGTTAGATAGAGGGAGAGAGTGTGAGAGAGTGTGTGTGAGAGAGAGAGAGGTAGAGAAATAGGGAGAGTGTGTGAAAGCGAGAAAGTGTGTGTGTGTGAGAGAGGGAGTGAGAGAGAGAGGGGAGAGGAGTGAGAGAGAGATCGAGAGAAAGAATATAAGAGAGAGAGAGAGAGAGACTGAGAGAGTGTGTGTGTGTAAGAGAGAGGAATTGGGAGGGATATAGAGAGTGAGAGAGAGAGTGAGAGATAAAACCTTATATATAAAGATAAAGAGATAGTATAGAGAAAGAGTGAGATCGAGAGGGAGAGAGAGAGAAAGAGGAGTGAAAAGAGGAGTAAGAGAGATATAGAGAAAGTTATCGAGAGATAGAGAGAGAGAATGAGAGAGAGAAAGAGAAAGGAGAAAGTGTGTGTGTGTGTGTGTGTCTCAAGGCCAAAGCCGAAAAAGAAGCTTTCATGGATGATGGACGTTGAGACTTTTCTTTGACACAATTTTATTGAATACTTTACGAACACAATTTTTACATGATTTTTTTTTTATCCTACAAGACAATAATGGATGCATTGAACTGTTTAAGACTCAGGCTGAATGTCCGAATCTGACCCCAATCGATCACTCGACACCACGGTCCGACCACTCGCCCGTCCTGCCTTATCTCCGGATACCGAATGTGAAACCATTTTCGTGCGACCTGTGTCAAATAATGATACAGCCGCGATCTATGGAGGAAGTCGAGGAGGTGACAGATGGCACAAGAGATGACAAACCGATTCGGGGGGGNTGGGGAGTTGGGGGGGGAGGCGGTTAGGCTTCTAATCTACGGGGCGATGGTAGTGACCTTTTATGTTGGACCCTCAGATAATGGAGAGATAGTGCCACAAGCTGTGTTCGGTACGTTATGGCTTCGTGAGTGTCAGGGGCTCTCAAAAAAAGCGCTCCCCAGACCATAAGCTGTGATGTCTCCACAATGAGGTAAATGTAAAGAAAGAACATCGCAAGGATAAAAGCCCCTTGAAAAACAAGGAACTAGCTACGTTCATATAAGTTGTATATTTCAAATAATCTTTTTTCTTTCTTTCTCTTTTTATTATTATTATTATTATTATTATTTTTACTAAAGACTGTTCATTAGACGTGACATGTTTTCTGAAATATATGTCTTACCTTTGATCCGGTGTATATCAAGGCATGGTAAACAAAATTTGGTTAGTTTCCGAGATTAATTCAAAATTGTAACCACATGATGCCCTTTCATTTTGTTGGGAGTGTTTGTGTGGTAATGTTTGTGGGTAGCAATCATTATGGTTTCTGGTCAGCTATATTTCTGTAGAGTTATATTTCGGTGGAACAATGTTTCTGTTGAGCTTTGTCTATGTGTAGCTATGTTTATATGAAGCTATATTTCTAGGGAGCTAAATTGTTTCTCTGGAGCTATAATGTTTCTGTGGAGCTAAATTGTTTCTCTGGAGCTATAATGTTTCTGTGGCACCATGTTTCTGTGGCACCATGTTTCTGTGGCACTATGTTTCTGTGGCACCATGTTTCTGTGGCACTATGTTTCTGTGGCGCTATGTTTCTGTGGCACCATGTTTCTGTGGCGCCATGTTTCTGTGGCACCATGTTTCTGTGGCGCTATGTTTCTGTGGCGGCATGTTTCTGTGGCACCATGTTTCTGTGGCACTATGCTTCTGTGGCACTATGTTTCTGTGGCACCATGTTTCTGTGGCACTATGTTTCTTTGGCGCTATGTTTCTGTGGCACTATGTTTCTGTGGCGCTATGTTTCTGTGGCACCATGTTTCTGTGGCGCCATGTTTCTGTGGCACCATGTTTCTGTGGCGCTATGTTTCTGTGGCGGCATGTTTCTGTGGCACCATGTTTCTGTGGCACTATGCTTCTGTGGCACCATGTTTCTGTGGCACTATGTTTCTGTGGCGCCATGTTTCTGTGGCACCATGTTTCTGTGGCACTATGTTTCTTTGGCGCTATGTTTCTGTGGCACCATGTTTCTGTGGCGCCATGTTTTTGTGGCACTATGTTTCTGGGGCGCTATGTTTCTGTGGCACCATGTTTCTGTGGCACTATGTTTCTGTGGCACCATGTTTCTGTGGCACTAAGTTTCTGTGGCACCATGTTTCTGTGATACAATGTTTCTGTGGCACTATGTTTCTGTATCACCATGTTTCTGTGGCACCATGTTTCTGTGGCGGCATGTTTCTGTGGCACCATGTTTCTGTGGCACTATGATTCTGTGGCACCATGTTCTGTGGCGCCATGTTTCTGTGGCACCATGTTTCTGTGGCACCATGTTTCTGTGGCACCATGTTTCTGTGGCACCATGTTTCTGTGGCGCCATGTTTCTGTGGCGCCATGTTCTGTGGCGCCATGTTTCTGTGGCACCATGTTTCTGTGGCGCCATGTTTCTGTGGTGCCATGTTTCTGTGGCACCATGTTTCTGTGGCGCCATGTTCTGTGGCGCCATGTTCTGTGGCGCCATGTTTCTGTGGCACCATGTTTCTGTGGCGCCATGTTTCTGTGGCACCATGTTTCTGTGGCACGATGTTTCTTTGGCGCTATGTTTCTGTGGCGCCATGTTTCTGTGGCACCATGTTTCTGTGGCACGATGTTTCTGTGGCACTATGTTTCTGTGGCACCATGTTTCTGTGGCGCTATGTTTCTGTGGCACTATGTTTCTGTGGCACTATGTTTCTGTGGCACGATGTTTCTGTGGCGCCATGTTTCTGTGGCACCATGTTTCTGTGGCGCCATGTTTCTGTGGCACGATGTTTCTTTGGCGCTATGTTTCTGTGGCGCCATGTTTCTGTGGCGCCATGTTTCTGTGGCACTATGTTTCTGTGGCACCATGTTTCTGTGGCACCATGTTTCTGTGGCGCCATGTTTCTGTGGCACGATGTTTCTTTGGCGCTATGTTTCTGTGGCGCCATGTTTCTGTGGCACCATGTTTCTGTGGCACCATGTTTCTGTGGCACTATTATTCTGTGGCGTCATGTTCTGTGGCGCCATGTTTATGTGGCACCATGTTTCTGTGGCACCATGTTTCTGTGGCACTATGTTTCTGTGGCGCCATGTTTCTCTGGCACTATGTTTCTGTGGCACTATGTTTCTGGGGCGCTATATTTCTGTGGCACCATGTTTCTGTGGCACCATGTTTCTGTGGCACCATGTTTCTGTGGCACTATATTTCCGTGGCACCATGTTTCTGTGGCACTATGTTTCGGACTCCAATGATGTTAGGGGCATCACATGTCACTAACGTGCGTGGTGTCATAACATTAATATGTTGTTAAAAGTCAATGAGCTTCAACATGTAAACGAGACAATTATAAGAAGACTTTTCATTAAAACCGCGCAGGCAGAACAAGCCGACATCGTTTACGTGTTATTGTAGAGATAGTAAAGCTTAATGCTAAAAAAATCTGAACTTTTTTTCGAATAATGTAAATAAAGTGTGAGGATCCTCGGAAACGCTGATGATATGTAAATGGTAAAATGAAACGGTTTCCCCTATAAACAAAGCTCATCCCTTAATGTGAACATAAATAACATGATATCGTATATAATTTTTATTATTGTGGCGAGTATCAACATTACAATGTACTGCACTTTATAAGGGTTCTTAAATTGTGTTTAAAAACACTCAGCAATATGTTACACTAGAAATGAACTTGCTGCAGGTAAAGAGTAACTCCATTAAATGAAATGTTTGTAGGACGATGAAATAAATCGATCATCAATCCACCGCCACCCATAATTCGCGCCGGTGATTTATAAACAACTAGCTGACCCATCGTGCGTTGCAACGATCTAAGTAATAAGGAATAAATTTAAGAAACAAATGAGTGACGATTTAAAAACAATTATACCAGAAATCTACGCGGAAGTGTGAAAAAAAAAAAAAAAAAAAAAAAAAAAAAAT